>JAODKK010000025.1:2599397-2639770 GCA_026774405.1 Petrocephalus microphthalmus
TGTCTTGTGTTGCACTGCTGTTTGTCCTGCACAGTCTTGTCTTGTGTTGCACTGCTGTTTGTCCTGCACAGTCTTGTCTTGTGTTGCACTGCTGTTTGTCCTGCACAGTCTTGTTTTGTGTTGCACTGCTGTTTGTTCTACTCCCCCCAACTTGAAACTTTAAACATATGAAGGTAAGAAGAAAGGCAAGAAAATTATATTTCTGTTCCAACAATTAAAGGACAAGAGCTACCGAAAACGTTACATAAAACAATCTGAAGTGGTACTGTCTAAAGTAGCAGTACAGTCAAGTAAAGTCAAGTATTCCTCACATCCAGACCCATAGCTCTGAAGACGTTTTGTGGAGCACAGTGTTCATGGGGCACAATGACTAGCAGATACAGGGCCAAATTAAGTGACAGTTCTAAACAATCCATGACTCAAAAAATGTACCATGTTTTCTACCCCATGAAGCATTAATACATGATCTCTGTGTGACCTCCTGATCTTATTACTGTGACCAGGCTGCCACCACCATAACTTCTGCTACTTGTTGACTGCCAGACACTCTCTGGTGGGTAACAGCCTCCCATCCTCAGCGGTAAGACATAAACATAAAAATTCAGAAGAGCACCCCCCATCCGGTGACCCACTTTCGGAAGTGAACTCTGGCCTCGGCTGACTTCCGTAATAGGCTAAGCCAGGCTGACCCTCCCTGGAGCACTCAGAGTCTCACAGGACCATGAGGGGTGAGTGGATTTGACCACAGCTACTTAACAGATCTTAACTGCACTGACCCCTCTGAGACTGATACACATCCTGTTGCGCCAGAGAATTATCCTAAGCTCATAGCCTTTAACTTGCGTGAGCTTGTGGACTGGAACATTTGTGACAGATTTGACAGTAAAGGTTCCCTTTACTGAACATCACCGGCTGGCTCACGTGGGATGTGACTGGGACAAGAGAGACACTGCGGTGACACTCCCACAAAGGTTTTCAGAGGTACAGCGTTAGTCCTGCTGTGCAGGAAAGTTAATCTGATGGGGCAATATTCTAAACTGATGAATGATAAAGTCAAGAATTTAATTGACAGCAGTTACTAAATCAGACGTATACCGTAATGCACACGGCAGGCAAAGGATAGCCTAAAACAAAATTTAAAGGTTAAAACTTGAATGAGTAATTTCTAGGAATTATACCTCACTGATTACACAACAGCAGGAAGCCGTAACTGTGACTAAGTAACTGTAAGCAAAGGACAGGAGTACATTTAGGGAAAATTCTGGAATGTGGCCAGGGCCTTTTTCCTTCATCCCCTTTTAGGGGAATGTCAACGTGACACTGGAAATAAAGGTAAACTAAGAGCTGTGTGGGGCGGAGTGTCTGAAAGGAGACTAGCTGATGCTGACACTTGACAGAGTCTGTCTGGAGATGCGATGATTGAAAGCAGACTCACATCTATAGCCCAGGACTTTCGAGATGCTGGTGGTGGTCAGGCTTATGCAGCAGGTATGTGTCATAGCAGTGCTGCCGCTACATACTGCAGCTGCTGCAGGAAATATCCAGGGATTTGTCACAAATTTTGTTTTGGAATGAGGCATCACCACAGAGAATGCATGCGCCTGAGCCAAAAGGTGGTAGTGAAGGCAAGAAGGGGCACATCTTGAGGAATGATGTCCTTGGAAAGTATGAAACGCGGCCCAGGGTTGGAACAAGTCCCGGAAAGACATAAAATAATTGTATGCAGGGTCTCAAGATCAGATCTGCTGACTTTACCAATATAATACTCATTCACATGTTAAATCCAAGAAGTTTTAAGTTTCACCCTTTTCAAAATTGGATTTTATTGTCAAAGTGCAATTTGCTAATTTTACAAAACTATCCATTTTTAGTATAGTTGTTCAATAATTTAGTACATTAGTTAAAACACTAAAATGTCACAAGCTACAGTTTCCTTTTGTAGTACTCAAAGACAGACATATGCAGTAAAATGGTTGGCAAAATTTTAAGATGTCTGTTCCGGTAATGGTGACTCATTTCAAACTGGAAGACGGTGTGTTTCTCGGCAGTGGTTTTAACAAAACACATGGCCCTTTGTTAACTGCTGAATAACCTAAAATATATTTCAATCCTGAAATTCAACACCTTCAATCATTCACATTCCTCTGACACACCGGCCGAAAAAAGAAACGGCAACGACTTCCCACAGGCCCGGCCAATCCTCATTTTTTAATGGTAAAGATTTCAAGCACTCTAAGAGCCCTGCCATTTGGCAGTCATTTGGTTAGCAAACAATAAAGAAATGCACCTGGAAGAGCAGAGGGAGACAAAAACGGGCAGAACGGGGCAGCACGACGTGAGCTTCATTACACAGAGAGTCAGCGAGGACAGTCGATGTGACGTTGAGGTGGTTAAATTTAGAGAGTGTACACGGTGTAGCCTGCCACACATACCACTGAGAGAGGCACTCCACTGGGCAGCGACGCAGATGGATGTCTGTGTGCAGACCACCTCCCACTGGGTCGTAGTTTTACAATTAGAAACCCAGAGCAAATGACTGAATGCTTGTGCCTTGCGAGCATTTCTGTGCTGTTGCATGTTACAGCACAGAACAGGCAAAGGCATTCTACATCAGATCCATCTAACATCCAGAGTGGGCGTGGCAGAGAGCCAGAGGAGCATTAACTCGGGAATGATGAACATGGAGTGGAAAAAGTCGTCCTGGGCCAAGCGAGGACATTTCACAATGAAGGTGGTCTAGCATGGAAGGAAACCAGGAAAGTGCCCTAGAAGACCCCAGAGGGGATGGTTTTTGCTCAAAAGGTTGCTTAAAAAGAGATTACATGAGAAATACAAAGACTCAAAGAAGGTGAAAAACTAAGAGTGAAAGAGGTATGTAACCTAAAGATTTCTGGGTCAAGTTCCAGGAGGTGTTCTGAACACAGGCCACATTCTAAGCTTAAACTGCCCCAAAAATACCCAGTTATGCTAATGGTTAAAACTGCAAACTTGAATTAAACAAGAGGATGGGTAGTACTGAGCATAGGAATATCATCATCCCGTGTTGTCTGAAAGCATTGCGCTTAAGCCAATCAATCGAGGCCGAGGCCAGGAACTTCCAGCCTGTCGGTCAGCTCATGCCGCCTGTCTAATCAAGCTTCCCAGTCGTGAGTCAAACTGATTGCAAAGGGAGTCAAGGTTTGCTATCTTCACTCGCTGCTTTTGTTTATTATCCAAATTCCCCCGCTAATCTCGCCTTCCCACCTCAGACTCCCACTGCACTTGGACACTCATACCACGCCTACCATCACTATGCTTCACAGTCTGCATCTCTGCGTCATCCTGGCAACGGCAAGCCACAGATACCTCTCCACTCAAAAAGCCCAAATCTCTAGTCTTGTGAAAGAGAAGCAGCAATCACTGCAGTCCAGAAGAGAACGGCGACACTGCAATGTGGTCCCCATCTCAGAGAAACACCTATACAGACATTTTCCTCGGTGATGAAAACACACTGAGTGCAAAACTGGTGTGAACATATGGAAGACATCCAAAAACAAAATAAAAAAAAAAAACAAATCCCCCTTTGCAGGTTCCAAACATTTAATGTTGAGGGAACCTGCAGAATTAAAGTCTCTTGATTTATGATGACAAGGGCTCAGGGATGATTGGGTCTGCCAAAACAAATGAAACACTACCAGGGTTTCAATCTGTCGGCTCTGCCCCGCAAAACCCCCGTCGGCGTGGAACAGTGCCGTTCCAAGACACTGATAGTCTTCCAAAAAGCCAAAGAGCAAACTGCTCCTCAAATGCAGGTCTCTCAGAGCGGCTGCCATAGAGTCTCTGATCTGGAAGAAATTGGAAAATATGTGCATAATGATGCCACCATGACATTTTCAAAGCATAATCCCCCAATTATTACTAAGATGAGCATGAGCCTTACAATCTGTAACCAAAAAAATTAAAACAAACAAATCAGTTTTTCTCCAATATATATTTCTTTCCATCTTACTTGGTGTGCTCTACATACTCCGGAGCACAGTAAGCATCAGGCAACAGTAAATGTTGTCTATGGCAAATCAGCATGATATTACAACTTTGGGATCTCACGAGCCAAACATTCTGCTAACACTTGAGACATCAGATTGGATTAGCAGAGATTCCTTCATAAGCGATAGAAGATGGAGGGTGCATATCAGTCTTTAGGAGAGGGTTTGCCAAAGAGGGCAGAGGGATGACCGCCCGATAACAGTCCATCTCCGGTTTTGAGCATGAGGACACAGGAGGATGAGGTAGAGGGGTGAAACCAGCAATATTTAGTCTGACTCAGTTCAGTCCTACTGGTCCATTATTTTCAACTGTGTATTTGCTGAATAGGCACTTTAACACCAAAAATTTTATTTTGTGAACAGGACATGCCAACCACAAATAAAGCATCTTATACTTTCATCTAGAGAACAGACTCATACTTTGGCTCATTAAGGAAAACCTCTGCAGAGCCCATAAATAGCAGGAACGCGGGCCTGTAACTCTACAAGCGTTCAGAGTTACTTTTCATTCTTCTGATTTAAATAAAAAGACAAATAATACATAGATTTCCTGCAGAAGAATACGCTCATATTTAAAGAGACCCTATTATGGCTAACTCTAAGCAGATTTGCTTTTGTTATGTTTTGTTTTTTCCACAGTGCTTAATTGTGCAATAAAACACAGAGAGGAGACATTTCCTAATAAACCTATCATTTCCACAAAGGAATATAAAAGTACTGTTTGTTCTCCAGGCCCCTGCCTTGTACCAGCCTCTTTTGCCAATCTTCTTCATCAGTAAATTGTAGATGGTGTTAACCTGCATTTCATTTGCAAATGATAGTTAATAATAAACATAGTTTACTATCCAAAACCATAAAATGCCTGGGAACCCATTAAACCACGTAAATGAAATCGATACAAATGAGCATTCAGTCCTAAAAATGGTTTGTTTGCCTTTATATGCATTAATCCACCTGGATAAATCCTGGGAATGCACTCCACTTGGGAGAATTTGGTTTAGAAGAAACATCCAAATGCAAAACAAAAGGGACACTGGAATTCTGTTCTGATCTGTTCCAAATTAACTAACCACTGATATTTTCATGTGGTAATGTGCTACTTCACACTGGCTTTACATGTTTCCACCAGGTACAGGAAGCTTAATTACCATAACCAGATCAAGCCAGAACCATGTTTATTTTTACAGTGTGCTTTGGAGTGAACAGAAAGGGTTCTTTTCCTGATATTCTGAAAACAAATCTATTGTTGCCCAATGCAAGCCTTTGTTCACAATCACCAGATGAATGGAAATTTGTCAACAGATTGATAGCAAACAGATGTTGTTCTGATGGCGTCATTATCAGGCAATTGAGAAATAAGGGCAAGTTTTACAACAAGGTTTTGCTCCCCCGTAAACCTGATAAAGAAGTGATATGATAAAAGCCTTCATATGGGATCCAAGATCTGCACTAAAGATGATCAGTCTGGTAAATCAGTGTGCCAGTCCAAGGACTATGTATGAGACAGCCTTGTTTTACCGAGCCGACAGATTAAATGCAAGTATGAAACCTACATTAAATTATTTTGTTTATATATGTTAAGTGTTACATAACACAATTTTATTAAAGTAAACCATCCTCATCTGAGAGTCAGTATTTTAGTAGTAACACACCTCAAAGTTAACAATGATTCCACTGCCCCAACTACAGCTGGCTATGCTGCATCAAAGGTTTTTATACATACACATGCCTTTGGAAAAGAAAAAAAATACTGGTAATTTGTGATTAAATGCCAACACAAAATCCTGCACAAACTAAAAGCCGCCCAGTGGACTCCACACAGTGCTGTACAATTAGTCTACATAAAACCCATGCACACTGCTTAATTTAATTAGATGAATGCTTAACATACAGTTTAATGTAATCCAATACAATAAAACAGCCTTTGGTTCAGTTGTTTTCAATAATGCACAGCAGCGAAAAGTGTTTTTCTCCTCAGTTATAGGGATGCCCCCCCTCCGCCTCCACACAAAACCTGTAACCTAAAAACACTCTGCTAATGTGTGGTCTAGTTCTTATTTGTTTGTACACCAGCCTTACCACAGGTTTTTCAGTGGGAACAAACTGCTTCAATGACCAGTGGCTGCCGCCGACGGCTGGAATATGTACAGATGCTCTCAATCTCAAATTTCTCCTTTGGGTTTTGGCTACGGTTCATAGAAAGCATGCGGGTTATAGCTGGCATGTTTATCAAAGTGCATGTGGCACATATACAGGCATCAATCAGTAAGTGTGATGTAAAGCTTAATTTATTTTTGCACAGAAAATTTCCACCGACATTAAAATGACTGATTACTGAAAAATGAAAGGCACAAAAGTATATTAGGCATTGTTAATTCCCCTTTTTTCGGCAGTGCTTTGGTCTGGAATGGATTTCGAGAAATTAATAAGAACAAGCAATTGCTGGCCAAGTCCAACTACAACAGCTGGGGCAACTTAAAGAAGCCCTGCCTGACACTCACCCTTTATAAACCATTACAAGCAAAATCAAGAGGCGTGTAACAATGTGGTGCTGTACCGAGACAAACAAACGGGACAGACCACTGCAGCACAGGATCGCCTTTTCCCCCCCCAGTTATAATATTTCATACAAAAAGTATGATTTTCAGCTAGCTACTGAAAAGCAGATTGCCACTGGGCACTTTTTTGGTGAATGTTTCTGCTACCTCATTGACAGACAATACTCGAATATTTCATTACTTTTCTTTAGGCTTAGAAGCACTGGATATTAAAATGGAAGTATTTCACATGAACGAGCGGCATTAAAGGGTCCTTAAACTGACACAAAATTCAACCACCAACAACTGACATAAAACGAATCATCCATTTTTTTAAATTGTCAAAAGCTTTTTGACTGCAGACAGCATTATATGTTTTTACAGTGAGCTACTGCTGCAAGAAGGCCAAAAGTCCCAACTAATCTCTGACCACTAAGATACTTCATAATGGCTTCCAACAGTCAGGAGTGGCACTTGTTCCACCAGACTTGTCATAACTTGAACATCTTGGCACCCCTGTAAACAAGAAGCTTCGAACTTACAAAATACAACTTACAAAATAAAAGTGCCCTAAAAGGACAGAGATCTTTTTATCATTTTGCAGGGCCACCTACTTTCAGCATGTACAAACACTGCTCTCACACAATAGATACACACAGGCATCAGACTGGCATCACAAATACGCCCACCCCCTCAGTCACATGCAAACGTGGTGATTACAAGGAAAAGTGGGCACAGTCAAAACATTGGCAAATCAGAACAGTGAACAAAACTCTTTTTGAGTATGACTATAAACATGCATTTTTCCTTAATTCCCAGCGGTCCTTAGACGGCAATAAACTGAATGCAAAGGTTAAATGATCTGGCACAGGCACCTCTTCCATTTCAACATGCTCACCATATAAGAGGGAGACGCCGAAAAATAAAACTTCACATGAACTGAAACTACAGTTCTTATGTACAAACGTGAAATCGAACTGAAAACAGAGCAAGGATCAAGCCGTTACACTGCTCTACCCAAACTGTCACTACACACAGCTTTTAGAAGAAAAATCTTCTCTATTTTTGTATTCTTTTTAAACAGATGGCACATAAAATCCTTACTTTGCCTTTACAAACTTTATATCAGAAGGGAGCATCCTGGAGTAACACAGGAAAATGAAAAATATGGATGCACCCCTTAATTCACATAAGTTATGTGTCTGAGATGGGGGGTGGGCTTTCTTAAATTCTAGAAATGAGCGAAGAACAGGAGCTTTCTTAAAAGATAAATAAAAACTAAATCCCTTTTGGCGAGTCAAGCATGTGAGCCAGGCATCTCCAATCTCTGGAAGGCAAAGTGGAAGATCTCTGGGTGGGAAAATCCTGCTCATGTGCCCTGATGACCCATCCTTCCACTTCAGCATGACTTATAGGCTTAGCGCGTCACTTTCTTCTTCGCGCCGAGTTCTTGGAAGCAGTTCTGTTTTTTCTTCATCTCCAGCCATCAGATATCTTATTTCGCTTTTCTAGGAAACCAGGTCTAAAAACAAGTTGGCAGTGTTAGGCATATAAGCATGAGCCAGTGCATAACATAAATAAGGTGTGTCGTAAAGCTCTAATTAGAGGATTTATTATGCACATGTAACCAGATTACATCCTTGTCAGAAGATATGGCATGCCGGATTTCTATACACACAGGCTGGTATTAAAAATAGATGCCAACCAGGATAATACATCTCAAAGAAAGCTTGTTAACATGATATTTTTCTTTCTGATGTAAGAATGGGAACAATATTTCAAGAACTATTGGAAGGATGCAACCCTTACATCCTTATAAAATCAAGAATATAAATGTACCATTTGCTATGTTTGCAACTACTTTAAGAACAGAAAATTTAAGGAAACAGTTTAAAATGCAGCAACTGAATGAATTATTTAAGGAATAGCACACACACACACACATACATACATACATACATACATACATGTAAGGAGTGACATCTGCATTGGAGGTTTTGAGGATCCTTCATACTGCCTACTATAATTCAGTTTCTACATGTAGGGGGAGGATTGTTTAGGCCAGTCTCAGAGCTGGGGCTTATACAGCACTGGAGGAAGATGGAAATTGGCAAAACATCCAGCTTTGACTTCAGAAGCACACATAACTAGATAATTTTATTTTTACTTATAGGATGCAATAAACCAGCCCTTCCATCTAAAGCAAAATCACAGATAAGAGTCCTGTCAGTGCACAGTAAATATCCAAGCCTTGTTAAGTCACCAAATCAGTTCTTCAAGGTTGAAGGCAGCTAAAACAGAACACCACTAAATCATATACTGGCACTTAATTATACTATTCATTTACTACTACTCAAAAAAAATCAACAATCAATAAATGTTCTAATCACAGGATGAGTAATTTGTTTAAAAAAAAAAAATCACAGAGGAATGGAAAAAAAAAAGTTAGGAGGAAAGTGTGACTGAATGTTATCTCCAGGAACAGAGCGCCCTGCTGAATCCTGTCTGGAGGTACACTAACCAAGCCGGGCCACCTCTCTACAGCAGCCGGCTTCCTGAAAATTCTCATTTTATTTCACCAAGCATTCTTTAAGCGTGTCCTGATGTGACCCCGCGACTGTGCGCAAGCGTGCACAGGATGTGATTCGGTGCTCAGCGGCCATCACAGAATGCTGCGCTGTGCTACAGCTACAGTCTTCTGTTGGAGGAAGGAAAAAAAAATGTGAAAATTGCCTGCTGCTTGACAACCCATAAAAAAAGTATTTGAACCTCATGGCATGTGTCAGGGCACAAATTCCTTTTCTGACATGCAGAGAGCAGACACAGTACAAAGCAGTAGGGGCTTACAAAGAGGGGACGTGATGAGGATGGGTCAAAGCTGTAATCTTTGCCTCTCACTCACTCACACACACCCACCCACCCACCTACCTACCAACCGTGGGCCTCCTGGCCCTGACTGCTAAATACAGGCAGTGGAGGAAATGGACATGAAACTCACAAGCAGTGTTAACAATGAATGATAACACACTGCCATTGTCTTTTTAAGAAAAAGTGTTTGGGTAGCATGCTTGAGGAGAAGGACTATCTCCCCGGCAACCAGAAACAAGTATGCGCACCCGCGAGTCAGAATATCGGGATTGCATCACCAAGTATATATGTGTCATCAGCACATACAAACCAGCTCTCTGAACCTTCAGAGTGACCATTGCGATCCTTGGCAATGCCACACTTTAGTCTATTTAATCAATCAGAAATGAGTTCATCAAATGTCAGGCAGCAAAATACATAAAAAAGCAAAAAACAAAAGTGACACCCCTACATGATTTGTTGAGACAGAAATCAGGACAAAAACAAATTAAATACACAGAATTAGCCAACCCTTAGACCCTGTTGGGATTTTGGGGAACATGACTATTTCCATTGTGCACCAACAATGTGCGATGAGTAAAGAAGCTTAGGCAGAGGTCAGATGCTGTTGACTCACACCCACGGAATGATCTTTGCCAGATGCTTTCAGCCTCCTCCTCTAAAGACGTCTGCCTGCTGCCAGGCTAGCAGGATGTTTGGTCACCATCTGTTTGATGTCCACATCACAAGAGTTCATCTGAGGAGCCCTGTCTTCTCCAAGCTAATATGTCACACTCAGTTCCTTGTGACAGCCATGTTTCTTGTGGCAAGCATCAGTGTTTTGCAGAAAGATACACTCACAGCTGGACAGACTGAATGACAGGATGCGGATTACAGTTATGCTGTAGCATCTCTGGAAAACTATATTAAAGCAGCTTCAGGGGAAGGGCACAGATTAATAACACACCCACTGAATCAAGACAAAATCTAGTAAGAAACTGTTGTGGATTTGTGGCTTACTATTAAATACAGAAACATGGCGGCAGTATGAATATCTACCATAATACTGTTTTCATACTGAAATAAAGAAAATAACAGATAAGTACAGACCGTTAAACGTATCGCATATTCAGAGCAAGCATAATCCTCACACATCTATGAACTGTGATTTTAAAAAGAGCTGAGAGGTATTAAAAGGGAAAAAAATGTCCTGGATGGAGTGCCGATGATGCGAATAACAATGCTGTAAGCCTGGCGCTGCAGAAGCAGTCTGCCTGGTGAGGAACCTGGGGAGGTACTCGCTGGCTCATCATGCTGCTGATGAGGGGTTATCTGAGGACCTATCTGAGGACCCGAGACACCCCTGACGCATGTCGGAAAGAGACCAAAAAAGAGGCAGAAGGGGAAAACTAAAACACCATAAATCTTTATGCTAATGTATACTTTTTTTTGCAGGAAAGAGAAGTGTGTTATGGTTTAAATGAGAGGGTCCAGCAGACAAAAATGCACCCAAAGACTGCATATACAGAAATTTCTAAAAATGACTGCATAGCATTGAGATTACTTTCTGCCTCGTCATCATTGCAGCAAAAAAAAGCAACAGCATGTAAAGCTGAAACAGTCTGATTTTGATTTGGTACTAAAAGACATATGGCCCTGTTTGGATTCAATACAAAGGAAATATAAAATGGATTTAAATTAATCAGGGACACCGCTAGACTGCCTGGGACCAATAAATTTAAGCAATAAAATAGGAATATTTCTAAGTACTGTACGTTACCTGTCAGCTATGTCAACTCATTCGTGATCTAGTAATGCTATAATCTGCAGTAATATGCTACATTAGGTGCTTTGACTCCAAGAGTAAAAACGGCAAAAGACAGCAGTGTGAACATGGGATAAAGACATGACACATTCTGTGCTTCACTCACGGGGGAAGCATACGAAGCATGTGTAACAGAACAGCCCCATTAAAGAGGGGACCCCCTACCCAGGACAGCACCTGGTAATCATAACGCCCCAGTGAGAGCTGCGACAGTACCAGAGTAAGATCCTAAAGCTGTCATGGGACTAATTTGTTTATAGATTTATAAATCTGTTTCTCCTAATCAAGTTCATATTGATTACAATGAAAATGCCAGCTGTTTCTTGCACTGACATCTGAAATGAACTGCTTGTCTATAACTAAAAAGCAGCGCATGTCGGTACGACAATCATGATTTTAAAAGACAGATTATGGCTAGATACATTACTGAGCAGCCAGAACGGACTGCTGGACAAGTACAGCAAAAGCATCCAAATTAAAAATATTAACCTCATCAGGGTATTCTGCATACTGCACGTGTTCTTTGTTAGAATTTAGTGGCAGCATGACAGATGGACTTTCCCGCTTCTATCTTTATTTTTTTTTCCAAGCATTAATGTCTTTTTCAATGTACTCTGTCTTCTCATGATATCCCCAGAACAGATTCCGTCTAGTCTTTCGTGTTTGTGAAAGTGAAAGCCCAGACTTTGGAAGACTTTCTTTTCCCCCGGGTCTTTCATTGCACAACTCAGAATGCCAGTATGTATGACAGACTGGAATTGGTTGTGGTTTGATGTTACGACAAGTAACACAGGATACAGGATATTGGCGGGCAATAAGCTACAGACAATTTATAAACAATGGCACAAACTACAGCCCACTGTAGCTATTCATTGTAGTTGGCTTTCATAGCTAGGCTGATTTTTTTTTTTATTGCTGGGTTTAATTCTTCTCCATTCCCAGACCTGAAGGTGTGGTCCTTCAAGCATCCACGATTCCATGGTGAAGCACTGCTTGTTATAACTGTACCTCACGGTGAAGCACTGCGTGTCATTATGGTACCTCACTAAGGTCTGTTCATGAAGGTACACATCTTGACAGACGGAGATGTAAGATTTTAGTGTCCACATACTCATTCATACATTTACACCAATCTCCTATGGCCTCCCAGTCCATGCATTTCAAGCAGTCCCTCACCTATTGCCAGCTGTTGATCTTGATTAGATTATACTGTTCCAGTTGCCTTTTATAGTTGAATACAAGCATGATCATTGTTACCAAAAGGTGCAAGGGGGAAATAGATGTGCACCTCAAATGATGGTGTAAAACTCGTCCAGAGTTCCGTTGTCCTGTGTGGGGCAGCTGACCAGCAGACAATATTTGGGCAGATCATGCTTCATGCTGCAGAAAAATAACAGTGCTGGGGACTTATTCTCTAGATCATTAATATGACTAGTCAGCAGTCACTATGCAGATGGGGCGTTTGCATGAGGAGGAATGTAAACTCCTGCCAGCATAACAGAGTGGAATTCCCTTGGCAGGTAGAATGGCTTGCAGTGAATGAAAAGTGTCCACATCCCTGCACCACCTGCTGTTAGCAAACATGCAAAAGCCTGCCTCATGTGATTAATCACACAGTTTGATGTTGCGATCTGCCCTCAATAATCTCATGAACAAGAACGTATTTGTCTTAATGAGTAGGACCAGCTTGTCGATCCTGTTGGTAAAAGAGAAGACCAGTGACGGTTAGAGAGCTTGTAATGCAGAGCAAAAGCGCTGGCATCTCCAGCACCCCACAGCATCTGCTCATGCGCTTTATAGTGCCTGGTGAAGGGTGTTTCCCGGCCAGTGTGCTTAATTTCATACAGGAGAAACTTTGGTGGTAAAACTCCTGGAAATAAATGCAATGGCAGTGATTCCCTCATGTTTACGAGCTCTTTGCAAAGTAGCCACTGGCAATGATGCTTCTTGTTCCTCTGCCTTTCTCAAATTCAGCTTCAGGTGCATCAAGCAGTTCCTTTGGTGGATAAGGGTCTAGTCTGCAATCTTCATAATCATCTTACTGGCATGTAATAGGAAGGAAACTGTACAACAGTTTATACACTGTCACATCACCTTCCTTTGCTACTGGAATAAAGACTGATCTCTTCTAATATATAGTCCATTGTGTTGTTTTCTAGAATATCACCATAATTTGGTCAACAGTTTGTTTCTTCAGTTGCTTGTATCTAACCTTGTCACTTATCCTTGTCGCCTCTCTCTTCAGCCATGATATCAGCACCATTCAACAATACTCAGCAATATTCAACATGATCTTTTTACAGTTCTCAATAAACCATGTTATAGATACTATTATTGCCATGGTTGCAGCAATAATACTGTCTGCTTGCCCAAAATATACTTTATTGTATGAAAACTGAATCATGATATGTTTTGTAAAATTAAATTTGATTTGTGGGTGGCCACACATTTTCAGACAAAGATAATAATAATAATAAAAAAAAGTTTTATGCACATATGGGAATGATCTATACGAATGACTTCTCTGTGTTTCTTAATTTGTATAAAGGACTATGGTGGTTTCCATATGTGTAACGTATGTAAAAAGTGAAACACGGCATAATGGCTATGTAAGATGCATAAGCATTGACCCACAATTAAGACCCATATGGAGTGAATACAAAAAACAGTATACATATACGTATATGTTTGTGTGTGTGTGTATATGTATATAAATTGTATATAATATAAAATGTACAAAGAATGAGGCACAGCTTCATCAGTTTTTCCATCCCAAAAGTGACAATTACATTTTTAAATCACTCAAAACTAACTACAAAGCATTCAACTTGAAAGATAAAACATATACAGTATATAACAAATAACATAATAAACATAAAATTACAACCTGTATAGCGATTAATTGTGCACACTAAGCACAGAATTCAACCCAAGTGAAGGATTTTAAAGCTTGATGCATACTGTTTGTCAGATAAAACACATATATAAGCCCAGAGTACTTTTGACCAAACGCCAGCTATGGCAGTTACACAGAACATACTGCTGGTCCTTTATATCTAGAAGTCACCCAGCTGGGAAGGTGCAGACTTAACCTACATAAAAACTACTTGGAGTGCAGCTGCACAGGAGGGAAAATCTTTGCTCGGTGGGCTCCAAGACAAGATGTGTGAAAAGAGAGTGCCAGATCTCGAGGCCCAGGCAGGGAGTCCCGACATCCCCCATGTGACTGAGAGTGAGGGAGCAGTCTTTTGGTTCTGGGCAAATGGCATTTCTCAGAAGTGCAAGGGACTGGTATTAATCAAAAGTCTACACTACAGTTCTATTAACACTTAATGTACAAAGATATGCATAAATAAGTGTGGATTCCTGAGAGGCACTTGGTGCCCTCAACTGCACCCACATGGTGTTACATGAACTATTAAGTCAAACAGTCATTTACATTACATACCCCATCATCATCCAGAACGACCATTCCCATTCAATAGCCCAGCATTTATGACTGTTTTGTTTCATAATCAATTTTTAATTTACTACCGGCTAAACTTTAAAGATCAGACTGATAAGATTGATCTAGTGATCTAACAATACCAGTTTAGATTTAGTAGGTAAGAATGTTTTATTCTCATACCAACTAAAGACCCAAAAAAGTCATTATCTTTAACGGTTTTTGCCTTTTGGGGTACCCGTAATCTGATGAGCGGGGGCCTCAGTTTCATTTCCACCTCGGGGTTCTCCTGTTGATTGTGGGATTTTGATACAAATCTCATGAAAAATGTTGTTTTTCAAGATTTATTTTGGTACAGTTTTGTTTTTCGTATTCTTCAAGAGAAAACTGAGGGTGAAATTGACCAAAGTTCTTGGTTGAATCATTGAAAAGTAGTGGCACTTCAATGGATCATTTCAGTGGTTTTGAAAGAAATAACATCAAGGCAGGGGCTGGCAAAAAGAGTAATAAATCAATGCGCTTACCTACAGGCACATAACAACAGCTAGCCAGTATGTCACTTGCTAAAGATGTCAGCCTTCAAGAGAAAGGGCATGTAATGACTGTGCTCCTCTTGCTGTAGCCCGGCTATGAGGTAGCTAGTTTTTAAATTCTTAGTTTTTAATGTTGTAAGTGTAACACTAGGGGAGCAAGACTCCAGATTTGCAGGATTTAATAGAAATCATAGATGTTAATTAGCACCTTATTTACTGCTGTACTACCAAGATAAGTGGTTTACTATTCAAACAGTAAAGAAATGCTCCTATACTGAAATTAAAGACTGAGGTCGAGAGAAAACCAAGAGACCCCTCCAGCTGAGGACACAGGGGCTGTGCACTCACATGCTTTATCTAATCAATGCCTGGGCACACAAGGCCCACAGTACACAAGAATGCCAGTAGGCCATGGAAGCAGGTCATCTCAGTTTAGGGAATAGAGTGCATTTGCACAACCATCAAGTCAGTCATGGGCCTTCAAGTGACTCTGCAGGCATAAGTAAAACTGCATTCCTGAAATGTCAGGGTCAGCCATTAAATAAGTCATCCAGAAAGCAGTGGGTGAAGTTGCCTGTTTTAACGGCAGATCCAGCTGTTATGCATCACGTCTGGAAACTCGGGTGGCCTTCTTTTCCATTCAATAAAAAGGTGCCTGGGTTCTTATCCGAATGCAAGGTACAACACCACTTCTAAACAGTGCTAAAGGATAGACAGCCTGCCTGCTCTGGAGGACATCACAGATACAAATGTGTCATTCCTTACGAAGTAAAACTACTTAAGTTAATCTCTAATTGAAAAGTAACATGCACCTACTACTCTTCCTTTATATAACTTGATGAAAAAGAGGTGATTAGCACAGTTCCCAGAAGTCAGTGTCTACGTGGCAAGGAGATTAAGAACAACTTCTGAGGCAGATTTTGAGTTTCTTCAGAGCACATTAATGAAACAATGCAAAATCTGCTGCACTTGTTAGGCACACTTCAGAAGGGCAAAGAAGACAAAAATCCTGAGTACTACTAAACATTGTTACCAAATTCAATTTGCTTATCTTTCAATCTTTAAGGAACTGTCACCTAAACAGCTTCTTTCCCCAGGCCATCGCCCTTCTAAATAAGGACCCATGAGAAACCGTCCCATAATCTAACCACCTACTGTACAAGTTTCATACCCTTATAGACCCAACCTGTTTGCACATTACATTTATTCATTTCTTTATTTACTTGTCCACCTGCTTGTCTCACCATTGCATATCTTTATTTTTCATTTCTCCCAAAAAGATTTTTTTTTGCTTTATTCTAATTACCGTATTTGCATTTTTACAGTTAGATTTTTAGTTATACGTTTAATCTGCTTAAGTCATGCCACAACCTACACCAAAAGAAATTCTTTGTACTTCTCTGCACTTGGTGAATATAAGATTCTGAATCATCGAGGGCGACGTAACCCCAGAGCTTTCCAGCAGTGCACATTTAAAAAGCCCGAGGTCCTCACACCTGTAAGCACTATGATTTGCACTCGTGGTGTAAAGTGAAGCACTGTGAGTAGCATGGCCATTCTTGCGATTCCTCTGCAATCTAGTCTGCTTTTCCCCAGCCTGAAACTAAGCCAGTCACTATAATATGCAGTGGCTTTGAGTGTGTCCTTTGCCTACACACATACACACGCACACACACACAAATTACATCAACAAACACATTCAACAAAAGTGAATATAATAAATAAAAAATATTAGTCTCCTGCAATTTCAATTTCAAAACAAAAGGCTGAGTAAAAAGGCCTGGTCTGTTTTACTGCATCATCCCAGAGGATTGACCAGATTTATTTACAGTACAGTCATTTAAGTTTATTCACAGCAGTGACGCTGGGGGTTCAGTTTTTTATAAATGCCTGAAGGTGAACGAGGCAGGAGGGCAGCCTTTCGTGCGTCGCCCTGTAGGATCAGGCTGTTTGCTTTTAATCGGACCAGTGGGGCACTAAGAGGACTGATTAAACTAATACGCTTCTGTTTACAAAGGCAGGTCAAGATGAGGCCACCTTTAACCCACTGGGAAAAACAAATTAATCGGGCAAATGGGGTGACAGACTTGAGCGCAAGACAACAGAGGATTTCCACATTCTTAGCTCCTAATATCTGCTCTCACAAGTGTTGTTCTGGCATATGCTCTCAAGGGGTACTTCTTTAACGTTCATGTGGAAGCATGAATGACCAAGGAGGGGCTGCATATTATAATTTGGCATGTTTCCAGGTAACATGACACTTCAAGGGGTGACCAGCATAGAATTTCAACTGCTTCACTACTGAGCAGCTCCTCACATGGCGGGGGGCATGTAAAAAGGGAGAAAAGAAAGCCATTTTCGGCATGCCGGTGAAGTTCTCAAACACATTACTTAAGAGAATGAGGGGCAGTAGCTCAAGCTGAACCCATTTTACACCTTCGAACATCAAACCTGACCTCCATCAAACGCCATGCAGGCCAGTAGAGCAAAGGATTCCTCAACAATGTCACAGTATTTAAGAAGGAAAAAAGAAATGCATACAAAACACACAGTATACAAGGATTTCAAAGTCCTCCTAGAAAGTCCTAAAAATAATAACTCCAAGGGATTAATAAATCAATCTGCAAATCTTAGGACTACATTCATTCCTTTTCTATTCTAAGAATCACATTTTCCTGAAAAGTCCATCCTTTTATATTTACTACCAAACAACTAAATGTACTCCCTGTCTTAGAAAAAAGGAAAAGGAAAAAAAATAAAGCCCTAACTCAAACCTAAAGACTTGTATGACTGATTCTGCATATTCCTAGACTTGCAGCACTAAGGACATTTTGCTGTTTGAACAAGGGAGTGTTGTGCTACATTTGTTGGCTTCATTCTTGGCATAGCCAAATGCTGCTTACTGGTTTTGTGGGTTAGGTAGAACTTCCTGACTGATCATTCATGTATTTCACCTGACAATATTGCTCCGCAAAGAGACAGCACATGCACAATCCTTTTAAAAGATGTCAACAATAAATCTGAAGACAAGACAAAGACAAATGAGATACAATATATCACTGTTAAGAACATGATTCCTAAAATATTCAGCTGTAGCAATGGAACATCAATGCTACAGTCATGATGTAAGCTCAGGTACTATTACAGGCATGGGGTTTCTCTCACCTCAAGAACATTTACTTCATTCCCCATCCACTGACCTGCTCTCAGAATAAATCAATGTCTCCCACTCATCACCATGGAGATAACTGCAGCACGGCTGCAGGCTGATTACAGCTCAGACACTGCACTGCAGCCAAATTCCATCCTGATCAGAGAGAGCATGCCACTCAACACTTTGGCATGTATTCCACATTATCTTCAGGATTTTTATGGCCGGACCACTTGACTTTTGAACGTGTATTTTGAAAACGCACCTTATAGTTCTGCTCGTGGTGGCCATCAACAGCAACATACCTGACCATCAATACCACACACTATGAAATAGGACAGGGAGCTATGGTAGTATGAAATTTTTCTTAAAACACAAATAAAGCAAAACCTCATCACAGGTGGTTTCATAAAAGAGACAAAGAATTCAGTATCCTTGTTTCTCCTGAGCGAAGGCTGTGTGTGTGTGTGTGTGTGTGTGTGTGTGTGTGTGTGTGTGTGTGTGTGTGTGTGTGTGTGTGTGTGTGTTTTTAAAAAGCCCTCTTTAAGCAAATGTAGTTACACTAATTTTTGTAATCCAGATGTCCCAAAACATTTCCCAGTGACAATATTTAAAGATCACTTAATTATTAATTCATTAAAATTTGTTTTACAGAACCAGGTTTTTTGGAATTATAGGTCAATGTGATTGTATGTTACTATGAAACAAAATGTCCTGTTGTTGGATCAGGAGCAGCTGGGCTTAGACAGGTTACGACTGAGCTCAGACTGGTGCATGCTTTGGATTTAAACACAAGCAGCAGCTGCATGTCTGGAAAGAAAGGGAAAATAATACTTTGTTACCTCCAGAGAAATCCATTGCTGTCTGTACAGCATGTTCTTCAAACTTTTCCATCTTTTTCCTGGTTGGAACTCACCCTGTTTGACACAAGCTTTACTGTGCCCGATAAGGGGTCAGCAGAGCACTAAGGTTCTCAATAAACAAGCAGCTTACTAAGCCCATGCAGGCTCAGCTGTCCTGATTACATCCACACACTGCTTATTGTTGCTTATATTCTTTTCTGTCTATATATACGTATTACATAAATGTGTTTAACCTGTACTTCTATTTGAACTTACTCCTTACACTTTACAGCTTCATTCATTAACAAAATTTTCATTGTCTTCCACTATCACTATCAATATTCATCAATATTAAATTATGGTAATTCTCAATAATATTAGGACAGCTGTATTCACCGTCTACCTGGTACTGGGTAAGAGGTCGGCTGCATTTCATCAGAGACAAAAGGAAGCATGACATGCAGATGGAATTTCTATGAGACATGGTGCTAGTTGAAACACAGGAAGTCTGGCAGAAGAAAAGCCTATTCTATCCAATCGGTCAGTCCAACCGGTCATTGTGTGACTGGGCAAACCCAGGCACCAATGGGTTCCAGCAGGGGCATGAATGAACAACATAAGTTTGTAGCAAAGGTCCAGGGAGGTCAATGTCAATGAAGGAGGGGCTGAAATGGTGAGCAGTGAAAGGCCAAGCCACTGAAAACATGTTTTTGAAGTAATTTCCCTCTGTTTATATAGAGCTATTATTTTCTTTAATAGTGCTGTTTACATGTGATCTGAGCTGGCAAGGACAGTGTTGTGAAATGAGTTGTTAAACTGTTGGCATGAGTCCCACTGTTCCATAAACATCTCCCAATGCTGGATTTTGCAACGCTGGTAAATCATTTTTGAACAAGAGCATTTGTGGTGACACTGCATGACGTTCATATACTCTGCTGAGTATTACATAACACAAAATGAATAAGCACCAAAACAATGTTGTTATTCTAAGAAAAAAGGTGAACTCATCAGCATAGAGTTATGAAAAGCATGCTAGTCATTTGTGGTCAGCATTGGGCCATATCATGGATAGGTTCACTGCTTTCATGCACATGGCAAAGACAAAGATTATTTATATTTCTTTTTATATAATGGAACTTATAACGTGATCTTTTGTTCTTATTAATTTTCATGAATCCCAGAAAATTCTTCATCAACTTCACTCACACACAGCAAGAGTATATTAATAGATAGTATTCCACATTTTATACACAGCAGTTTATTATTTACAGTGCCAGTTGGTACCTTATGTATTCCAGTTCAATTCCTTAATTACGACAGCACATTGCTCTCCATTCCTTGTCATTCATGGAAAAACAAGAGCATCCATTTTATATATGCACGTTTAGGTGTCCAAGGTGGAAGATATGTGCTCTAGCCAAAGAGATAAGGCACACAGTTACATTAGCAAGAAAACACATTTACTGGCACTCCACAGACGGTAACTGCTGAAACTATTTACGGTACAGAAAAACAACATGATGTTACCATATCTGGATTACACAAGTGTTTATCAAAGAGTGCAAAGTACTACAACTAAATAAAATCAGAAAAGTGTTTAAGCCTAGCCCACATTAAGTAATTTTCTTAGGTAGTTAATAATTACAAATTTATTTCCTGCAAAATTTGAACTAAATATAATTGTGTATAAAACAATGCCTCTGAATACTACAATGATGAACTGCTTTGAACATTGCGTTATGAAAGGTCAGGGATACACGTTTTACTGCCAATCAGGAAACAATATGAAACTGGAAATCAATCCAAAGAAAGAATCAGCCTTCAATGAGCAATGAACATATTGGCGCCTTCCTTGAAACTTAATTCACAGTATAACAAACAGAATTCACGTGTCCTTGTTAAAAATATATATTCAGATATTCCTCTTCACACAAGATTCATTTTATTGCCACTTGAACTTTTATTGCCATTGTTGTGTCAGTATCCATTATTTATCTTTCTCTCTTGGTTATTTTGTGTGTATTTGTGCCATTGTTAATGTTATTGCGCTTGCCCTCTCACTGCATTTTATGTCTGTGTGTTGCACCACGGTCTGGGGAACGTCATTTCAGCATCACTATATGCAGTGTATCAAATATGGCAGAAATGACAACAAAGCCCCTTTTGACTCTTAAGAGCTTGGGGCACCTAAGCACCATCGATGATGACCACAACAATCAAAGTATTGGAGGCCAACTCATGCTGCCCGTTTTCTGTTTTCTACAATCATTAGATGCTTGACAATTTACATACAAAACTACAGCACACTGAGCGTCTAGACATTTCATGGGTAGTGTTTTTCCCAGCCAAGGAAAGAATTAGAGCAGAACTGCTTCCTGTAATTCCACAAATACCTCATTCTTCTTTTATAAACAAGTAAAATAAGGTGGGGGGATGCACGGAAACTGGCACTGATTTATTGAATCCCAGATGAGAGAAAAAGAAAATTCAAAATTTCAAAATGTACCTTAAAGTTTCAAAAAGATGCATGTGGAACATTAAACATTGGCTGCATTATAATTGCAGTGTGATACATCTGCTAGGTAAATAAAAGGGCTTTGATCTATAACTTACTGGACTATTATAGAAAACCAGTCCTGTTATGGCAAGTTTTAACAACATTGAAACCCTTGCTAGTCAGCTGCCAGTTTTCACATGGTACAGCACGTTTTTCGTGGTAGACTGAGACACCCTAACCACCCCCCCAGAATCAGAGTCTGCAAAAAGCTGAAATCAGAGACTAAATCAGAGCCATACAACCAAGTTTATTCTCCGTTTCACTGCCTGTACTGGAGATAACATTTATCATTTTTTCAAGTCCAAACAGAGCATGCTTTCATAAGACCTGGTGACACTGCATGAACACGTCAGAGATGCATTCTAAAGAGGTCAGTGGTCCATCTACAGCTGTCTACTACTGTGTCCATCTACTGTGTTAGAGGCTATAATCTCTATACCTCACTTGACTTTTACCTAACTGCACATCTGATTTTCACAAAAAAAAAACACAAAAACACCATGATACAACTTCTGGTCAATCACTGAAGGGTTCACTATGAGCATATTTCATTGTTAGACATTATGCTATTGGTTATTGTAACTGCCATGCATAGTTTCAACTAAAACCTTGTTTTTTACACTATATTCACTAATAAAATTAAATATGAATCAGTAAATCTCTTGTTCATGTCTGAAACATTACTGGGAATTCTTGTCTACAAAAATGCATCTGTACTGTACACAGGGCCAAGAGAGAGAATTCACTCTATGAAAAAGGCATTAAAACTGATCACCCACAAAGATTTCCAAGAAAAAGGATGTTCCCAAGGGGAAAATTAACATTTCTTGAGCAATTCATGCTGATATATTTTTTTAATAAACTTACATAACAATGGAATTGCACATAGGAGCAGCACACATACATGAGCAAAGATTAGCATTTTTGGATTTCACTATAATACACAGAGGACCTCAGAGGCCTGCTTAGAGCTGTGATAAAAATGAAACCAGATATACGTTAGCTGACCTCCACAGCGAGGTTGCCCTGGTGTGTCGGCGAGAAGTCCTGGTGTAAGGCCGGGTGTAACAAAGTTAGGGAGCCTCTCCTGCCTGTCTCCATCATTCCCCTGCCATCTGTTACCATTCATGGCTCACTACGTTGACTGGCACAGACTGAAACACATACGGACATTACTTGCAGACAGTACCGATAAAATGTACCACGGCAAATCGAAAAAGAACAAGGACTCAAAATCACATGCATTCATGGTTCCCAAACTATATATAGTAGATAGATTCTTTTTTGTGAGGCCATAATGAACCAGTTACCTTATTTGCCAGTTTTTCCAACACTAGTAAGCTGGCATTAAATGACCCTTAACTAAAATCATTCACTTCTAAAAGATGGAACAATTGGAAAAATGTGGCTTAAAACTGAAAAAACAGGAGGGACACTTACATTTGAATTTTATTAAAATGCACAAATGGTAAAATAACACTTTTAACCCTATGTGAATTCAATATTATAAAATGACTCACAAATATTCAAAATATACATACAGACTAAAAAGCCGTTTATCACAATAAAGTATCATCCCTAGTACTTGACAATTTATTACCTAAAATTTGTTGATCATAAGGAAATCAGGAAATCATTCAGGGGGAAACTATTTAAAATATGAGCACAGCAAAGTTAAGTTGTAGAGCAAACAAGCTTGACCTGGCCACCTATTGTTCAGTGAAGGAACTGCAAAGACTTGGAAAAGGTACTGTGAAATATAAGTTAATATACATCCAAAAAACAAATATAAAATGCAAAACAGGCACAGAAATGTATTAGCAGAAAAAATATCTTGGTTTCAAGTAAATGCTCATAAAAATGCAGCACATTACACATGATGAGAGCATTATATACATATATATATATATATACACACACACATATACATAAACATAAACAGAAATTTCCAAACTCATACCGAGCCACAAGCAGCAAGTAATTTAATAAGTATGGGTTATTATTTAGCACCCTGGTGGACGAGCTCAGATGCTTCTACCAATACACTCACTGTTCAGATGCAAACATCAGATGCGATCTAAATTAGGATTTTGGATAGTCAACAATTGTTGTCCCTGAACTAGTGCACTGTGTGTAGTTTCAAGTGAAAGAAATGGGGTTTATGACTGAGAGAAGGTGCACGCTGATCAGGACAGGGTGTCTGTCACACCCCACTGCAGATAGGGCTCAGTGCACATTAAGCATTCTCCTATTGCCACATGCCTCCAAGTGTTTTCATGTGCCAGTTGTCTCCGGAAACCACCTGGACTTTGGTTTATTGGCTTACATCAGACTGATTAGTGTTTTTCCAGCATTCACAACACAACAAACTTTGAGATGTGCCTCTGTGGATGGTTTCCTGTCAATTGTCCAGCGAAGTCGCGTTTGTTTATCTTTAAAGGTTTACTGCATACTTCTTGCCAAGACGTATGCTGAATTGATGAATGAATTGATGAATTTACAAAATATGTGCAGCAATACACTGCTTTGCTGATTCAGAGAGACAGTACGCTATATTTCCATTAAGGTAACTTGGCACCAGCAGTTTCCCATGGCAAAGCTACAAGAGGATATTCCCATGGCATTTTTGGTAATCCTGGCCAACTATGTAAATCAGCTTGCATGATTCAGCAATTTTTAAAGCAGTAACATCAGGAATGACAATTATTTTATCGTCTACTGTCAACATTTATGTACTTGCATTTTTTCATTCAAAGATGGGGGGGAAAAAAACATTACTCAAGTCTTGCCTTAGAAATGGTCATGGTCATGGAGGCCTATATCAGGCAGCATAAAGCACAAGGTCGAGATATGCTCTGGATCAGAGGCCACCACATACCAAGGAACATAAAAACACACACACAGGTCTGAAGGAAGAGCACTACTCACTGGGCCACCATTCTATGACATTCTTTTTTATTAATCTAACGTTATAATTTATTTAAAATGTGACAGCTAAATTAAGCCAGTTGAATTGAATAAGAAAAACATGATTTAGGCACTTACCACTTTACAGGTTTTCCACATAATCTTATTACATCAACTTCTGTCAAGCTTTTCAGTCATATTATAAAAGAGACATGGTAACTCAGAACACACCACCACTCTTGACAAATGTCAGTGTTAACTAGTTGCTGTTAAATTACATCTCTGCCAAACGTAATGCTTGCCATTTAAATCAGCCTCCTTGGTTTAAGCATGAGTGTTGTACACTCCATACCTTATAAGTCCTTAAGCTAAATAAACCCCTGTATGTACTACAGCCTGAATATAAGCTGAATTACCTACTGACAACCAAAACCTAATTGGCATTTTACCCAAGGTATGGGCTTGATAAAACTGAACAGGGTAGAGAGGTCTATATAATTGTGCATGACTAACATTTAGAAAGAAATAAGGAAAAAGATAAAAAAACAAAACCATTACAAAAAACCTGAAAGTATAATGTGCGAAACCATTCAATAGTACTTACACTCTCAACATGAAAAAGGCAACACTAATATCTACACTCCTGTGCAAAAAAATGGGCCAAAGCCACATTGCACAAAATTAAGCTTTGGCCCATTTTGTCAAGCAGGACAACACTAATTTTGATTCACTAATATTTAATCTTAATGTTTTCTGATGAAAACCTGATAACCTCACTCACATTGTCCTTTCTCTAAATGGGCAATAACACCTACTTCAGGGATGCTAAGCACCTAACAAAGACAGCAACACCAGATACTTAAAATCCATAACTTTTCACAGTACCTTTGGCATGTCAAATTGTGTGTAAAAACTCTATCCTCAGTTGGCAAGGAAATATCTATCAGGATTTTAAGCACATTATGGTAACCTAGGCTTTTCCATTACAAAAAATGCTGTTTATGAAACGGTTCCTTGTAATGTGGTTATGAGACAAGCCATATTCATGCTGTATATACAGTACAGTACAATGTTTAACTACATGATAACTTCGTGATAAAAACCTGATTAACTGCTGATTCAGCCAATTTGTTTACCCATCCTGTTTGTTTGCTATCCCTATTCTTGAATAGTTATCTTGCTTTGGATAGCGGCATCTGCTAACCTAGGGGTGGGGAACCTGATCCACGGAAGGCCGGTGTGGGTGCGGGCTTTTAGCATGACCTTTCACTCAGCCAATAAGAATGGGTCTACAGGACTGGAGCTGAGAACCAATGATTTATTATTGGCTGATTGAGAGGTCATCCCAAAAACCTGCACCCACACCGGCCCTCCATGGATCAGGTTCCCCACCCCTGTGCAAAACAAATCAATAGTAATGATACTACAAGCATAACAAAATGCTTCTTATAGCTTCAACATCGGAGGTGAGCCTGGGATGATTTGTCTGTTTCCCTTGCAGCTGATCTTTCATTTGCATCTTTAGCCATCACTGCATCATTTTTATGAGAAACCAAGGATCACAACTTTATTCCATAACTTTTCAGAAAGCCTCACACACTAGGTATACCCAGTTAGGGAAATAGTACATTAAAACAGGGCAGTGCTTTCCCTTCACAATACTTGAATTTATAATTCATTGAAGTACTCATTCACCACTATTGGACTTAAAATATTTTAAGCAGTACATTATGCTAAGATCACACCATCAGCTGCCGATTAAAATATTGGGCTATTTCATAATACACTCAAGTGAAGAATGTTCTTGGGATAAACTTCAATAATAAGCAATTTAAAAGTACAATTTATTCTTTCTTGAACTGTTTTGGGCTACTTCAGTCCAGTTTTAGTACACCTTCTGTGCAAGTCCAATATGAATTTGTATCTTATACATTTCATAAATGTACAGGTCTGTACTGTTCAGGTCTCCACTTTTTGGACAAAGCTACAATTCTTAAAACATTAAAACATGCTGTAAAAACAGAAATGAACTAATCTAAAATTCCCAACAAATATCACATGTTAACTCCACATAAATTGTGTGCTCTTTTGAAAGGCTGGAGGTCATAAAAGTCAGAGGAGGATCCAGGCAAGTGTACTGCTTTTTTTCCTTAAATATTTCATGAACTTAAAAAAATTAGCCTTGACTGTAAAAAGTAAAAACACACAAAACGAAAAAGAAAGCGGAGTGCATATAAGACCAGAAGAACAAGAAAGTTTAACAGCCCCAAATGCGAAGAAAAAAGAAAACACATAAGTAGAATGTTTCAGTACTGGCATGGTAAAGGGCCGGTAGCTCTAAGAATCTTTTCAGTCTGAACTACGTAAAGACACTGGGGGGTACATATGTTAGACATTTCAAATAGCATTTCTATCTAACCAAGTTTATGACACGTGTTTTTAATTGTGGGAATCCAAAACTAGTATCTCACACTGACTGCGTATTTGAGAAACCAAAACACATTTACTCAAGCCACATTATCCTTTTACATATTACAATAGATTAATAATAATTAATCCATTAATTAATTAATAATTAACGTGAATCAGAAATTTACGGTGGATGAATTCATTACTGAAAATGTTGGTATTATTCATCAATGGCCGCTTCAAAAACAAGCATTTAGCAAAATACAATGTTTTAAAAAAAAAATGGCTATTTTCTACTTTCGAGACTTTCACAATGGAGTTTTGCAGTCTTGTAGTGTTGTTCTATGCCTTCAAAGTCTATGTCCATGTCAATGTGCAATAATGAAAGTACAAGAATCAGATTTCACTACCTTCCTCATTTTGTTGTGCTGAAAATACAGCATGCTTTATTAACCAAACAGCTGGGTCATACAGCTATCACCGCAGCACAAAGGTCACCCGGGTTCCGGTCTGACAGAAACAGGTTAAACAGCACTCCTAATAAGGATTTCCTAGCTCAATGTCACCTCAATCAGGATTTATGAGCTGGATTTAGGAAGTTAGCACCATTGTTATAATTCTTTTACTACTATGGATTCTAAGAATGCTTGAAATAGAGGTGATACAGTTATAAAGGAGGGTAGGTAAAGTGAGAAACTACAGGGGTCCTTCTTTTATTCTCTTTGCTCAGCAGCAGTCTTTCTATATGGATCTTCTATGGATTTTCAAAAGATGAATTTAAGCCTTATACTTAAAATTCACTGCTCATGCCAGCCTAGAAAAAAAAAGTCATATTTCTGGTAAACTTCAAAACTTGCAAAATGAACTAGTTATGTGACAAAGGAAGGAAACAACGAAGCTGGACTTAACAGAAAACTACTGACTACTGATATAATTTAAATTTTCATGGCTCATTCACTATATATATATATATATATATATATATATATATATATGTGTATGCATATATAAATTAAACAAACTCATTGAAGGTAAATTGTATGATAGCTGGATCTAGAGAATTTAAATGTTTATGACAACCTTGTGTTTACAACATGATAATTAACTTTAATCAATTTTAGGGGGCAGTGAATTATTTTAGACCAAATGTTGATGAGTTAGAAAAAAAAATTAAATAAGTGAAAAATTGTTACAATCAAGGCTATTAGCCGAGAATTCAATAATAGCCTTCCCAAGAGAGATCATGTGCACCCACTGGAATCAAACAGCAGCCAGATGTTCTTACGGGGGAGATAAAATTCTCAGGTGGAAATGAAGCTGAAAAACCAGAAGACCTAAAACATACTAAAAACAATTTGTTAGAGGACAGAATAAATGAGGAGGAGAAAGCCCTTATATGTCGATGTATTTAGCAGATGCATTTTTACCCAAATCAAAATATAAAAGTCTGCCTGGAGTCAGAGAGCAAGGTCGGCTATCTGCTTCTTCGGAGCAGATGGGGTTAAGAGCCTTGTACAAAGACCGAATTGACAGAAGACTGACAATTTCTCTGGCAGCCACGGGATCCAAATCCACGACATTCTAGACACATGCAGAGATCCCTAACCGGTACGGATCCTAGCCAAGATGAGCATCACCGCCAGCACCCCCGATCCAAGGCAAAGTAAAACTGGCTGGCGAGATGGTGTCCACTCAGAAGCTACTGCCCCGTGAAAAGTTGGCATCCTAGGCAGCTGCCTATAGACTTGACTGACCCAGTCCCTAACTCACGAACCCACACCATGCCCCATGTTTATATGTTGTTTACTATTTATAATGTTATGACACTTTCAAGGAAACTATGAAGCTTGTAAAAATGGCACACAGAATGGCTATTACAAAAACCCATTCATCCACCTTGAATTTCCATTTATCCAGTATTGGACATGGCAAACCTGAAACTGCAGGGTACTCGATGCTCTAGATGGGATTTCAGCCTATAACTGGGCACACACATTAAAGCTCATAAAAGGATACCAACTCGATCAAGTCTATGGATGGAGGGTAGAAACTGGAATACTATGAGGAAACCAACACATACCAAATTAGAATGAGGAAACTCCAGGCACATACAGTGCAAAAAGGATCAGAGCCTAAACCCTTCAAGCATAAAGTCACAGCAGTAACTCTTAACCTCTTACCATACTAATACAAAATAATGTTTTTAAATCTGCGAAAAACCCCTTAGAGCGTTATATACTAGGGTCTTCACTGACAACATCCAAGGACAGCCTGGGATTGTATTGCAGCACAGTATCAAAAGGCAGGTTATACTTTTTCCAAATTCATCATTCTAGGGTTTACATATTTCAAAAATCTTACTTAAAAAGACAAAGAAACTAAATAATTCAAGGTAAGACAATTTTGTAGTGTATTGTTACACACTAAATGTGTTGCAAAAAAAAAAGAAACTGGCAGCCAGCTGTGACTCTCAATCAGTGCCTTAGAGTGTTAAGGTCGACACCTGGCATGTCACATGGTCTGCTCAGTGATGAAAGCAGTCGATTGACAGACCGTGAATCAAAGGGATGCATACAAATGCAGGGCTTGTTGGTGTGTGTGTGTGGGGGGGGGGGTGTTAACAGCAGACCAAGGCCATTATAGTAAACTAAATGCAGAATATCTGCACATCTAAAAATAAATCTAAACATCTGAAATAAATATTTTCAGGGACTAATCATTTTAAAAATGGATAGACAGACCTAAAGTTGACCTAATGATTAATGATTATCCCAATTGCAGGACACAAACACTTCATTGCCTGTATTTTTTTGACATCGCAAGATGGGAAGGGGGCCTTGAAGTCAGACTTCCATGCATACACCTGCATATTGGCCTGTCAGTTTATTGGCATCATTTACAATTAGACTTTTTCTTATCTGAAGTGACATACATTTTTTGGGAAAGCAAGGTCAGACAGTTCGGACCTAAGGGACTTGCTCATCGGAAAAATCACTCCACTGAGTGGGGGGATTTCAACCAGTAACCTTCCATCTTAACCAGCCGAGTCAAACCCTCCCCCCCATATACACAAACAATCCCAAACCAACCTCATCACAGCCATCAATGACGGGCACAATGTGAAGTATCACACAGAAGTGTTTCCCAGTAGTTCAACAGAACTTGACCTGAACCAATTATATTTTTATATAAGTATATTTTTCAGCGAACTAAAACACCAACACTAAAAACCATATTAGGGATTCAGTTCTTTCAGCAAGAAATTGTGACCTTTATAATAATGTCTGTTTTTGGTGAGTGATGTTTTCCCCTAGTCTTAATTTATAACAACAAAGAATGCCATTTCAGATTTAACTGATTTTTTCCTCCCTTTTCACATCCATAAAGACATGTGTAACAACTATTTGTTTCAAAAACAAAATCCAGAAACTTAAAAATATACAGTAACTTCATATCTAAAGTCTCAATGCCTTTCATGGTCCATTAAAGAATAATCCTAACCTTAAAAACCGATGGTACATTTTGACCTTTTCTAATTTTATTTTCTACAAAATCCTATTCTTTTATTACACATAAGAGCCACTCCATTCTGCATAGTTTTTACAAATCAGAATTCTTAATACCAATTGCTGAGAGAGTTTATTTTACTGTATTCAACCAAGACTTGCCTGCACATCCCAAGCCCCATCTACAGAGAGGAACATAAAAATGGTCTACTTTATGTGGGTTCTTAGAGTATTTTAAAATTCAGTATCTATCTACTTAATCAGGCAGTTATTGAACTGGAAAAGGCAACTAATTTTCACAGTCAAGCCACTTAAAATGAGGGAAGAATGGACCATTGCACACGATAGCTTGGAATTTGACAAAACAGAAAATTCACATTGTGTCACTCTTGTGCACCCTGCCACTCTTTTTACAACTTCTGACTGTGCGCTATGCTTACTTTACATTAGAAATTTGATATCTTGCATGGATCTTCTTCTGGCACCTCTGAAACACGAATTAGTCTGACAAGAGTCCATCTATTTTTCAATATAGCTTTGTTTTCTCCCATAAGGGTGTTTGTTCTTCTAAAAATACACATTCAATTTTACCGAGAAATGCCTCAACATTTTCAAAACCCATATTGGTAAAACCGTCATGGTTTCCTTATCTTCCTGTATGCCAAGGCATCATCTTTCAGTTATCACACTGTGAACATTTCCGTGTATCGTAACCAAGCTCATGAAGCATAACGGGTTCATTTATACGTGATTCACGGGGATTAGCGCAAGGCCATCTGGTGACATCAGTGTTGGTCAGAACTTAAAACCTTACCCAGCTATGACATTCTTGGGCTTAGAATATACAGAGAAGCATAATAAGGAAACTGAATGCAAGGTAATTTATTTTTAATAAAAGCTAATATAACGGCCTTTTTCTCCCAAGGATATTTGTGACGTCATTCTGTTTTAAAGGCAATTAATATTAAAACATAAAATGTATACTTCTGTATTTCCAGAAATGTTTCAGCCCCCTCGGATCTTGATTACAAATGTTAAAATGACCATTTGGCAAACAAATGCATAAATCAGGTATTTTCCCTTTTTAATTGTTCAGATGTTACCAAAACAGTTACAGGTCATAGCTACACATTTTACAGGTGAAGAGAGGGGGGGGAAAGGAAAAAAAAGAAAGAGAAACTGAAACAATCTGTATTTCGAAATTTCTTTGCAGTAAGTCTCCCAGATTCACACCTGAAAACAACGGGAGATGCCAAGAATCCTGAGATCCCGAGCACAAACTTAACAAGTGTGAAATATCTGAAAGCCAACAGAATGTCAGCTTTCTAAATATACCCTATTGTAAAGCAAACATATTTGCGAGTCACGGTCTGGCAGAAAGACCTACTGTGAAAAGATGGAAAACAACTCAAAATAAATCATCACGTTAGTTATTTGAGATCTGGAACCACATATTTGTAAGTATTTGAACCGCAATTGTTAATTGCCTCTTAACATTGCCTTTTTTGATGCATAAAACACACTCCAGTAATCTACTGGGCCATAGGTTTCTACAAACTGGTCTTCCACCTGGCTTTTTATTAAGGGTTACAATACCTTCAACTGTCAATAAATTACTTAGTATTTACTTATTTATTTAAGAAAACAAAGCACAGAGGAATTTTCTGACCTGTAATTCTGATGCTTCTGGACAGCAAAAGCTCATAACGGTCTTTATTAAGGTTTATTACATCAGATAAGACTAGACTTTAGAGGTTCTGCTTCAGCTAGACAATATTTCACACACACCTTCAAAAAAAACCTGCATCATATCACTATGGAGAAGTGTTTAGATGGTGATGCTCCCACAGTAACAATGAGTAATACTGCATAAGGTACACTTAGTACACTGATAACGCTGCCCTCAAATAAACTACACTACATGCTCTTCAGTTTGCCATTTCATGCAGTCCTTAGCAACAATGTACGCTTCTTAATTTCACTGCCTTTTCTGTATCCCTGCACTACTATTACCCAAGGGGCGACTGCAGGATTTGACACTTAGGAGTAACCTGTTGCCATTTGCAATCTGAAGAAATACAGCACACCACCTGACATCCCCAATGATTATATTTGCTGAGGGGGGGGGGCATGGTAAAATTAGCTGAGCAGGGTTGGTTTGGTACACAATTATAAATATAAATGTACGAAAAAGTATATGATAAAGTACAGGACAAATCGCAAAATGGAAATGGCTGAGAAAAATGGCTGAGGCCCCCGTAAACAGGGTGTAGAAAAGAGTTAAAGACATACTGAAATAAGAGACAATTGCTTTGGACAATCAGCCGTTTTCTGTAGTGGAGAATGAGGGAATTTGCCTGCTCATTCACCACTTGGAAGTCCCCAAGGATTGACCTGCAAGACAGTTTTAATGAGCTATTAAATCTTTCGTTTTCGACAGAATAAAAAACGATGTAACATCATTCCGCTAATCTGTGGAGACAAGTTCGGGAACTTTCATGGACAGCCCCCACTCCCCCCACTGGCAAGTAGCTCAGAGGTTACCCGGTATTAGCATATCAGTATTAATTATCAGTGCACGACTAACTCCTATCAGGTCATATTAAGGTCGCACCTTTAGATGCTCTAAAGGTTTTCAGTTTCTTTAACATGATTAAACATAATGACATGCAGTGTTTTCCTTTGGAGAACCATTGATTATATACCCTATATATGCTGACTCATGCAAAATAATATAGCTTAAATCATTGCAGGCATTCAAAGATTAATTATGATCTTTAACTTGAGCCCTTGGTATTGTATATCTCAATATCTCAACGTATAGACGACTACTACACCAATAATATATCAAGGTACCACTGGGTACACTTGAATTTTATATAACTGATTGAACATTAAACTGTTACCTGAGAACAGATGCGTCATTACAGAGAGCATATGAGCATATAATGTAAACATCACAATTTTCATATAAAGCATAATAAATGCTTTATACATGTCACATGCTGTATAACAGCACGTATCTTTTCAATATATTAATTGGAACAAAACTAATAATGTCCATTGTCAAACAAATTTGACGCCTACTTTAATTGCTAGAGTGAATTTACGGTTCCAGGGCAAGCACATACATATTTTTAAAGAAAGCATGATCATTTAATAAAAGATGATCATCAATATTAAGATGTTCAACCACAGACATAAAGACTTACTAAGAGCATTTATACTGGAAAGTGCTTTCAGATATTCTACAAAAAGGCACTGCTGAAGATAAGCATAATTACAACAGTTTAAGTGACAAACTCGCCCCAACAGTGGGGGCTACTAATTTCCCCCATTAAAACGGGCTGGAACTAGGGCATGTACTCAACATGGCAACATTTTTGTTTGACTACATGTTTTACTTACTGTGTCACTATCACTAGATGCACACTGCACTTGTGTGTGTATACACAATATAATTGCTTCATAATGTCCTTCCTTGCATACCATGTCTAAGCTAAGGCTTGCCTTGGGACTGGGAAGACAGGAAAGAGTCTGTTTGTTTTTATTAACTATGTTTAAATTAATTACAATATTGAATTTCTAAAGCCTAAACCCTACACTAAAAGACGGCTATACTTCCCAAATTACCATTAAGAATTTAAAATCTTCTGATATCAGGCTTTCACCAAAATGAAGACTTGAATCTCGCCCTTATTACTCTGATTCTTTACAGTAAAAAGAAACACAGTTCTTTGATGTTCTCTAAGGCTATTTGGATAAACGTATGCCTTTTTTTACATGCAGCTTAAAATGTTAATCAGTCATGTTTTGCACTACACTACTACATTCACTAGATATTGAATTTATAATAGTCCAGTAAAAATACCCTATTTTTAATATGACCCTGTACCTCACAAGCATTGAGGGAACAATAAAATTCCCTATTATACTGGTGCAACAATACAGAGAATGTATTTTGCATGAATGCTTCCGATTCTAAGGACAGTATTCGAATACTACTCATACAAAGCAATAAACGTTACAGAACAGTAACAATTAGGCAGTTCACCTCATAACAGCCTACAACTCTCCCTGTTACCTTGGGGTCTTTCACTTCACAATCTGGGAATCAAGCCACAAAATTGAATGCAAGAAATCAGGATGAAATCTTTACCATGCAGGAGTGATTTTAAAAATTATGGCATGTGGAAGGTTATTTAAACATGGTACTGTCTGTCACACATGTTACAATGTGCCAGTGACGAGCAGTGAAACAATATTCTCAGTACATTGCCCCCACTGCTGTTGTGAAGGGAATATCAAAGTATAAATTTGGGCTGCAAAGTTTCAACTGAAGGAAAAAGCAGACCACACAGTTGCAGCATAAATCACAACATGAATACAAATCAATCCCTAATCTTTATACATTACAATAGTCATTAAAATATTATATCTGAATATTCCCAACATATATTGCACCTCAAATTATATGCCACCAAATATCATACTGTATATTGAAGGTGATTAATCGTTATCATCATATTATAGAGGCAGTAGTAACTCAAATATAAGAGGCCATTTCAACCAGTACATCTAATTTCTTGTCATATTTTGACGTATTTGTACCAGATGACCAACGTATTTTTACTTTTTCCTCAGACTGGTAACAATTACAACAATTTTACAGCTGTAAAGACAGTTATAAGGAATCATCTGAGAATCAAACAGAACTTCAGCTAGCGTGTAGCGTTCTTCGTATGTGGAGAGCTCGAGTCCATGCATCTGCCTTGCCACACGACTGCACTTGTTTCTTGCATCAGAATTAGTTCACTGCATTCGGCCCCCTTTCACTTTAAAGGGCAGACTGAGTCACTGTAGTCGCTGTGATCAATCTGTCTCGCGGCAGGCCTTACTGGCAGCGTGTGCCAAGCCCAACTCAATGCTCGTGTCATGCGGTGCAGATAAAGCGTATTGAGGCACAATTATCTGGAGCAGGAAAGCAGCACAGCTCCACAACCAGAGCAGTGTGCACATATTTGTTTCACATGGCCCAGCAGTAGTACCTAAGTTATCACAACTATGACAGAATTACTCCAAATGCAGAACTACAGCAAATAGTCCTAGAAAGCATAGGACACAAACGGGTCATACTGTACTATTAATAAATAAAAAAGTGATAGTGGGCTACAGAGAAAACTCATTTGTAGTTGCTTGGTTATAATCCAATGTGCGGAAGCAGTTGGGTGCTTACAAACTTAATGGAACAGAGTTTGCATTAGACATGCGTTTGAACGTAACACGAATAAGGGAGGATACTGAAAGAGTTCAAAGAGCTCACATAAATCCACAAATGGCAAGATCATCATGGAAAGCAGAGGACTGACCGCATCTCATGGGTGGGATTTTAGTATAAGAGAAATTACTGGCACTGGTGGTGCCACTGAAATTCATTGAGAACTCAATACAGGCAGCACAACATAAGGCCTTTGCCAACCTCTGTCAACTTCTGTTAAGTCATTTAATGGAAGTAGACTTAGGCTTTGCAATGGATATTGCCATTTATGGCTGATGAATGTTTTTTTTTTTCTTAAATCAAAGGTCACAACGTGACTGAATAGATCTGTTCCTTCGTTCAGGAAACAATCTTTTACAATTTATTCAGATACACTCAGGAAGCAATGATATACTTTATTTTGTCTACAAACATCTGTAATGAGAACAGTATGGCAATAATAACAGCAAATCAGTGAGACGAAAGGGTCCTTTAAGACTGTTTTACTGGGTGTCTTTTATCGATATTCAGCTGAAATTATTGCTCAGGTGAATGCAACATGCGCTACCATAATAGGTGAGAGTGGAAGCACTTATACACGCATTGTAAAAGATTAGGAGACTTTTACCTGTGTTTTGTGAGATTGTATGTGTGCAAGGTGGAAAACAAGCCTGGAGAAGTCATTAGAGGTCGTGGGACTGAGTCGTTTCACCACAAAGTTGAACCTTTTTTTTTTTTTTTTTTTTAAGACCAGAGGAACAGTTATTTTAACTGAAAACACATGGAGTGTCGCGCCTGAATGAGGGAGAAAAACAAGGTAATTAAAGCAAAAAAAACGAAACAGAAAAAAACAGGTGAATTCATCCTGAGGTTCTACCACAACAACTAATAATTCACTAAAATAAGCGATAATGCAATTAAGTAGTAATTAACAAGACAAAATATAACACAATAAAAGCAAATCCTATTTAAAAAAAACATAACATTACAAATGACAATTAAAAACAATAAAAAAATAACTATAGATACACAATAAAACTGTATGCAAAGTCCATACAGTTACTAGAAAGCTAAGCCAAGGTAAAAAAATAAAAATAAAAATACATATTGCCTAATTACATGGTATTGCATTTATTTTGAAGAAAAGTTTTCTGATGGTGAAGGCCATAACTTCCTGAACCAGCTCATGCTCATTTGACCATACAAAACGGCATACTTTTAAAGTAAAAATCATTTGGAGCACCATTTTAAAAATTAGGTAATTCACTGTGTGGATGCATGACTGATGACCAATTATAATCAGAAACTCAGAATTTAGGAAAAGACAAACGAGGAACATTAATAATACTTACTTCCAAATCTGACAGGTCATTGTTTTGTAAAATGATCCTCTAAATTTTTATTCAAAGCAAAAAACTCTGAAACTTCAATGTTGACTGTATAAGCAACTAAAAGATTTCAGCAGCCACCACAGTGCAGTGCTGCCTTAAGCATTAAGGGGAAAAGACAGACCCAGAAATAAACGCACAAAAGCACACTGGAACCAGACTCAAACAGCATGTTTGAACTGCAAGCTACAAACAAAAACATGCAATGAAGTTCAGTATCATGTAACAGCACCACTGACTTTACTAGAATATAAATCACTGCATTATGTGAGATGTGTCAAAATACAGGATTGTTTAATTGAGCAGCCTGACTTCAAGCAGGAATTCTGGAACATTGTGTCCGCGATTACTAGAGAGTGACGAATCGCCATCAATGTTCCTTTTATCTAAATAATGTGACTGAGCCAAAATGGCCTCATTTGAAGGCAGCTGCACAATGCATTGCACATGTCTTCGTTTTTAAACTAAAATATTATAGACAAGCCAAAGACCAATGTACAATCTGAAAATAGGATTGAAACTACAAGATATTCATGATGGCAATCAAAGGTTTTCAAGTGCTTACAGTTGTCAATCATTACTTTGAGTACACTATCATTACTTTAGCTATTCGGCTAAAAAGTGTTCTTCCTCCTCATGAGAACAGGAGCATCCTACTTAATAAACAGTGCAGAGACATTTTAGATGCATTTGTGCCACTTTAGAGACACCTTCTTCAAAGAACTTATTCACTTTTACCCCTCTCAAAGCAATTTATGAATGACTTCTCTGGTCTTGCTGACTAGGCTTCTATTTAGTAATGTTAACTCAGGATTTTAATATTAATAAGTTTGCTAGCTGGGTGCCTTAATTTTCAATAATTAAAATATTTTTTTTATTAAATGCAGCAGGAAGACATTTAAATGTAGTTCTCATCAATCTATTCCACCCTTCCTTAGTGTCCTTCTACTACTCCCTGGGTATTCTAGAAATCTGCAAATATGGTTTAAAAATGTATCCATCAGTTGTAGGTGATAATCCACTTACATATATGAATGCATATTTTAAAATGCAAATACAGTCGAAAGAAAATTTAAGATATTACTGTTATTATCACTGTCAAAAAATACAGAATGATCAGTAATTTAGACCCAACTGCTAACACTGCAAATCTGCAAAGAAAGATGTCAAAGTAGTGTGTTAGTTTTTAACTCTGAGATAACATCAGTAAAAAGGCTATTAGGAAACTTTCTGAATGCTATTTTTAGTGTCATGCTGCACGGTATCCTGTGAACATCTCAAGAAAACGTTTCTCATTTGTGTGTTTACTCTAAGCAATACAATGACCACAGAGCCTTGATGAAGGCGTTCATGAAAGGGTTTTTTCCCTCCATCCCTATGCTAAAAAGTTGGAGGTCATACATAAGTCACATGTAGCAGGTTACGTTGTCAATTTTGGCTATATCTCCACCTTATAATTTCGAAAATTAATTCAATCTGGAGCAAATCTTTTCACCTTGCCAAAACAAGAAATGGCAATGGGTCCAGCTTTGAACATTTCACCAAGCATTTTTCCATAAAGTTTGCCAAAAGCAAACTCCAGAAACACGTGCAACAGTATTTCAGCCTCGTTATTGTCAATTTTTGCATCCAAGCAGAAAATGTAAGTAATTTATTCATTTCTTTTAGACCAAAGAAGAAAAATGGAGTACAAATCTGATGTGCCAATCAGAAACTCCATTATTCAACCACGAGGATTAGTAAGATCTATAACCACAGGTAGGCATGTGACAATTATTTCATAATGACATGATCATGATTATGAGCTGACCATAATTATTTTGCATAATTGTTAGAAAAGTCTCCATGCATCTGTATAAAAATAGGTGGATGAAACAGGAATGTCATATTTTTATCACTATTTCCACATCATATTCTACCATGTTTAACTGGCACTCATATCACCTACACTTGTGTCTGGGTGTGTTAATGGCACTCATTAGGTACCCCAATAACAATGGAGTAACAGTATATGTCCCTGATGGCAGCCACTATTTGTGCTGCAATATAGTCAGTAGATTATGCCAATAAAACAAATGACTAGAGAAATGCATGTTATTTTGTCTATTTTTTTCTGATCCCACCAATTTGTAGTGTATAAATATAGTAAAAAGAAACACAAAACTCGTCAAATTTCACATATCAATTCAGAGTGAACTAATGCTATAAGGACACCAAAATACCATGTTGCTCGACAGCAGCAATTTCAACTGATGGAAATATAAAATAGCATTTCAGATATGACATATCTAGGTAATAGTGTTGATCCAAAAACTGGAACTAGACAACTAGAGTGAATACATACTGTACAATGACAAGCAAAGAAAGCACTAACACCATCATTAACACCAGGGGCTTGTTTCACGATTCACAAAGCCGGATTTCTTGCTTAGCTGGATAACTTGTTGGATTTAAGGTACCCCCAATTTAAATGGGGAACCTTTAATCCAAGGTACTGTAAAATTGCAGGAGGAAAGGATCAGGCAGTGCCAGAAAATGTGAAGCATGTACACATGCTCAAAAATGCTGTAGACGTGTAAGGTAAAAAAAAAGGGGGTAGGCAACACAGATCAGACAACACTGACTTTATCTGGAAGCTAGGGCTGAACGATTTTAAGAAAATATCGAATTGCGATTTATCTATCAGATATTGCAATTGTATGGAAGTCAGTAGAGGACATGCATCAACATTTTTTTTCGTTTCATTATCCCGAGATCACAACTTATTTTTCTCGTGATCTCGCCATAACCAAAGTCGTTTTCTCGAGATCACAACTTGTTTTTCTCATGATGCATGTCCTCTACAGACTTCCGTAGTCAGATATTGCAATTGCGATTTGATCTGCGTACTCAGTATTCGTTATATGCATATAAAAATACTGTAGTTGAGCACAACCGTACATTGAAATCTGAACTGCGCTATAATTTAATCCGTAGATATAAATTAATCCGGAAATATATTAACTGAATCCAAAATGTATTTACTCTAACAAGAATGATATAGAACATACGCAATTAATAATAAAATAATCGCAATTATTTGTACGGAATTAAAATGTCTGGATCATGACAGCCCTAATCACAGGCTCCTTAAGACATTTCCGT
>JAODKK010000025.1:2645488-2670083 GCA_026774405.1 Petrocephalus microphthalmus
TACACTGAACATTTTCATTTTCATCTTAAAGGGGCGAGGCAACTAACAATTATGCAGGTATTTTTTCAGGAACAATTCAACAAAAACATAATTCATTTGATGTTCAGGTCTAGTCAAAATCTGTATATCTAGAGTTCAATACTTAACCACATGACCCTCTACATAATAAGATTTATAACTCACCCAAAATTAATCCTCCTGCTACTGCAAGCCATATCCACTACACGTTTTTCACAAAGCAAACAATTTATAATAAAATAATTTAAAAAATCTGAAAAAAAATCTGATAAAAAAACACTGATGCTAGTACAAACAAAGGAATATTTCCTTTTTACTTCAAAGTACCACTGTATGTCAAACGAGTAGCAGCTTGTGCGCAAATCTGATCTATATGCAGAACAAACAAATACAGATAATAAATGACCTTTTTATGAAACAAAAATGTAACACATAAAAGGATCAGGCAATCCTTGGCTTCCTGCACCTATACTCTTGCTCCAAGCATTGCCTGTGGCAAGAACAGATAGAAAATGCAGAATTGCTCAACTGTAAATCCAAGGAATAATATCTGGTTGGATTAAAATGAATAGAACAGTGGTTTTTAAGTTTTGGTCAAATTGAAAGTGGTGCAGCTGTAGGAGTGGTCTAATCCTGGCCAGTTACTTTGGTAATGTGAGGGGAATTGCCATTTTGGTATACATGACAATAACAACACACTATCTATAATACTCACACACACATGCGTGCACACACACATATACAAACTCACACGCACCCACGCACGTTAACAGATGCAAATACTTTAGAGCAAAGTATATCCATTTACAGGTTCAGAAAGATTTAGCACTGCGGACTCACTTGCTGTACTCATGAGGACCAGATTCCTCAGGACAGCATCATGTACCATATTATTGTGGAAAAACAAGATGATTTAATAATCAAAATCTACCCATATGTCAAAGTTAAAAATAACTATTTTTACATGAATAAACTCAGTTTAACCATTTAGTATACAGACAGTTTCCTAGCTATCGAATTTTGTCCATGTGAGAACCATGAAGCTGAGAACTGGTGACTGGAAACAGGATATATATGCAGACTCAGCTGGCTGCTTATTTGTATAGGTAGATAACAATAGTAACATTTGCGGTTTCAATGACACTTCTCACTGATTCAGACTATGATAAGAGAATGGCAACACTGATTTACTTCATCTGGTTATCTGACTTAAGAGTGGACTACACCTGTAAAGTCTTTGGGGGCTCAAAGCCAAAGGAGTTTCAATGTCCTGATCAATCCCTTCTCACAATCAAAGCTAGAGCACAGAAAATGCAGAGCCCCCAGACCATACACAAGTCATTCTAGCAGACCTTAACATTAGATCTTGTCAAAATTATGGCAGCACTGACATGCATGGCCCTATGCTGGATCAGTCTGAGTCCCAAGTGACATGTTAAACCTGAAATGCATATAGTGTTGGCAGGAAAACAGCATTAACTGCTGCATGCCCAGAACTACATATTTATCATTGTATACACATATATGCCTCCCCTGCGCATTTTAGTACCTGCACGGTGGATTCAGCTACAGCAATAGCTTTGGGAGCATAAATGCTGTAATACTTTCCATTTAAGTCATGTGCATGAATAGGCCTAACGGTTAAGAGACAAGGGTTGCCTTTTGACAGACTGACAACCTCAGTACATGACCATGCCCATTCTGTATAAATTCTTGGTTTACTGACCAGGTGAGGAACATACTAATAAACAAAATCCCATGCTTGTACCATGTGGGTAATTAAATCCATCAAAGATTCATGCTTCCAGAAGAGGCAAAATGAATGTCCTTCAGAACAACCACCACAAAGGAAATCTACAGGGATTTAAGGTCAACTTAAACTGAACAGACCAAACACTGCTTCATGGGGGAGAAAACTATAGTTGTATAAGGCTACTCCCTTGACCACACGCTCCCCACATCCTAGTTTTAAAGGTCCTCGGCTCAGCAGCCTTGCATTCCCTAAACCAAGACCAGATGAGCATCATTAAGTGATAACTGCCTTCACAGAGCTGCACAGATGCTCAGGACGGAACATCACTCTTGATGTGGTGCTTAAGTTTAATATTTATTTTGTGAAGGGTTTGTTATTATTTATGAGGCAAAAAAACTTCTAAAATGCAGGATTGAGTCTGAAAAATCACTAGTATGATAAAACACAATGCTTGCTTCAGCATTTATTACCCACATTATGGCAAAAAATATGCTGCTTTTAGAATTGTTCTTCTGATGAATAACAAATGACTGCATGTCTGATGTGCCTTATTTCTTAATGGCATAACAGAAATCGGGTCCGATCTCAGATGGCTTTCATTTTTTATGATTTTAAAGATCATGTGTAACATACTGTTTTGGCACAAGACCGTCATCATTGCCAGCTATGTGGTAGATTCTTTGTATGTACACTCATACAAAGAGTAGACAAGCAAGAAACTATCAATGCTATTTATATGGATTCAAAAAGTCCTCAATTTTCTCTTCAAAAGAACTCAATTTTAACATTTTAAGATTTAACATTTTAATTTTAACATTTTGACTTAACAGTTATCGTAAGATTGCTACAGTGCGGCTACAACAGACACTACTTTAACTATTAATCAACCAACCAATTTCCATATTTAATGATTTAATGAATGATTTAATGACAATGATAAACTATTTTGAAGATGGATGGACATTTTTTAAATCTGAAATTTATTTTACTTCATGTAAAAATGTTTCCAAACAAAAAAATCAAGTGGTACTTGCTAAATATACATTTCCTCATATTTGAAGTGTAGGTATTTCTTAATCCTAAATAAAGGGTTACAGAAACTACAGAAATATTGCAAACATTCATTACCTAATATAAGGATCCAAATATACTAGTACTGTATTTTTTTTTAAGAGATACACTTTTTGGCAATTCAATCAAAAAATCAAAAGAAATGCAAAGCACATTAATGGCACAAGATCTTTGAAAAAAGAACGATATAATGCATTGACAAGAAGTATGCTTAGTCATCACAGAAACATACACACAGAAATACTATGTATTATAGGTTAAACCAGGACCAGAACACGTGGTAAAAATGTCAACATCTCAAATATATTTACGTAATATTAGTTCATATGAAGATTCTCTATGTCAAGAACAAACAGACCACTAGTTTTACACATTTTATTTCCTAAAGAACAAGTAGTGACAGCAGCAGGATACTGGTTATATAACTAAACAGCAGCAGTTACATCACTGCTTCTAATTTTCAGTGTCCCAATTTGAACCCAGTCTAATTTTCTAAAAGACTCGTCTTTATCTGCATCAGTTATTTCTGCATCTAAAAAAAATGGCATGAACGAGAAAGCAAGCATTTCAGGATCTGCACCAAAAAATGGTTACTCTTAAAAGGCATAAAAGAGAAGTCGCTTTCTAACAGAATAGTGAACATGTTTTCTAAGACACCACAAATTTTAAGACAAATCCTCTTAGAGGTTTAGATCTCAGACACAGCATCCAGAGAACTGGTTACTCATCTTGGCCGAGAGAGTATTATTAAAGCGACTGTAAAGCAACTGTTAAACCACAAAACTGTGCTGCTATGGAAACCAAGCACAGTAATAGTGCTCCTAATCCCTGCATTAAAGGGACACTTTCCCTTTCTCAAGGGAATCACAGTAACCCCTGGTGAATGAATAAATAAATGACACCCATGTGGAGGTAAACTCACATAAGCAATTACTGTTCGTAAAAGTAGTTTCATCACATGGACGGAGCCTCCTTTTAGAATACTTAAGGGTAAAGTAATCAAATACTCACTGATTCATGCACAAACACAAGCACTGTAATCACAAGCAATGGAAGTTAATAAGTAAGGCAGGTGACTGAGTTCCTAGGACTACAACTGTTACATGCAGGCCCCAGATGTAACCCACCGTCTTCTAAACATGGGCCATCTGATTGGACATCGCAGTTTCACTGGCCACTGAGAATTACTGACATCATCCTTGATTTCACCACTTGCATTAAATGACAGGAATATGGCTGGTTTGCACCTAACAGAATTAACTGAGTGAGTGATGACTCATGAGCTGTTTGACACTTTAAGGAGGAGGGAGATATAACACATGCAGATATGCATATGAAATGCAAAGAGAATTGTAAAGACAAACATTTTCACAGCAGACATTTTTCATCCTAGCAAACTATGAATGTTGAGTGACCAAATGACAGCAGTTAATTTTGAGTTAGAAAAATATGCAAAAAATTTACATTCAAATAATTTTTTATAACAAAGTTTTCAGCAATTTCACAACCCTAGCTGGGAGTGATGAATTACATAAATCCATTTTAAAACTGTATATTGTAAAAAAAATAAAAAAGGGTTAAAAGTATAATATTAATAATGAATTATGAAATAAAAAAAAACATTCAATTTCTTTTTGATTGCAAGATTTTCTTGTTACATGTTAAAAAATTGCATGCTGTGTGTGTCAACCAGTAAGCAAGATGTTTTAATCTGATAGAAATGTCAATATAAAGGTCATTGGTATAAACAGATCGACGTTGCATGATAAGCACAATTAGTATTGTCAGGACAATTATAAAACTTGTAAGTCCGAACAATATACATCGTCAACCTAATCTAAAACATACAACTGCAACTAGTATTAGCCCATTAAGTATCAGGAACTGGCTTAAAATTTTGACAGTTTGTTTTTACCTGAAACAACAAAAGGCATTCTCACCGTTTGTGTCCATTTTATAATGTGTCTTGTGATATGTCTGATACTTTAAAAACAATTAATACCCTCCATCATCAAAATAACTGGCAAGGTGACGGGGACGTTTCTGTCTGAATGATGATCAGGAAGTATACTTACGTTTTTTATTTCTTTTCTTTTAATAAAAAACATTCCAGCACCTGTAAAGTGTTTTATTTCCATCCATCTTTAAACCATTTATCCAGGTCAGGATCTCAGGGTGCTTCGTTATTTCAAATGTATTAATCACTAGATGCTCTAGTTCCATAAATACTGATTTCAAGTTCAAAGGTCAATGGTACAATCAATACAAATCTGTTGTAGCCAATAGCTAAATTGTTAACAGTAGAAAGGTATTGCCTGTACTAAAGCAGGGTTAATAAGTGGTCCTTTATTTAATGGGTGCATTTTTCTATATATTCGTTTTACATATACCATTTTCTTGCAACATGTTTAGAGTGGAAGAGGTTTAAGATGTGCATCAATATTTCATTCTAACAGCCTTAGATCTTGCATAACCACAGTGAATAACCAGTAAAATTAGCAGAATTCGCAACAAATCTTCATGCTACATTTGTCACAGAGTCACTTAGAAAATTAGCCTGTTTGTATTATTAGCACTCAAAGCTTGGAGTCCCAAGCTGTTACAATCAGCATGAAACAATCCCAAGAGTTGGTGTCCAAAAGTACTTCTTCAGATTATTAATTTATTCCTTAATTGCCAAAATGTAATCATAACACACGACAGTCCCAAACTAATCTATTCATAAGAGCAGTTAAATAAATCTGTTGCCCCCTCAAATTTTACACAGGGGTACAGAAGGCCTAGTTGCAGATACTTAATCATCTCTTACTAGCCATGTCTGAAGACTCTGTATTTCAGAATGTTCTCTTGTAATGGGAAAGTACAAGCATTCTAATTATACCATGACAAATGTAGAACATGCATGTTTACATGCAGCTATCAAGCATAATAGCACCTAAAATATACATCTTTCTCATCAAGGCCATCACTTTTAAATCAGGTCAATTTCACAAACATGAAAGCTATGACGGACTTTGTAGGTGTTAGTTTTTTCTAGTTGCAGAACACTACAGTAAAAATCTGGAAAGCTGAAAAGCGTTTCTTGTGGTCGTAAGACTTATGCTTGAAACCTGCATTTGAACTATTCAAGTTTATCTGATACATCTATTTTTCTACTTTGCAGAAAAAATTATTCTTATACAAGTGAATCTGAAGTGTGACAAGCTTAGGTCACAAAGCTGATGACGGAAGACATAATGATATAATTTGTGGTACAGTAGTTTTATTCGTAAATAATTTTAAGGTAGCTAACCTTAAATACCTTTTAAATGACTGACTGCCTCTTATTGGTTTATTGTCTAAAACCAAGCTGTGTGTTAGTAGATATTTTTTTCCATTTTCTGTGTGCCATTTATTTTACTTGTCATATTTGGCACAAGGGAATATTAATGCATGCTTTTCTGTAATATGAACATGCTCTAGCCTTATCCATTTGACTTACCTCTCAAGAATAACAGCTGTTGTTAACTCATTCCTCTTGCATGTATTGAACTTTAACAGAAGCGTTTAACAGCCAAAATTCATAAAATTCATTAAAATGCCAACTACAAACCTATATGGCAGAAATTTAAAGTGATACACTAACATTTTATCTAACGGCCTGAAGTACAGTTGGTAACTATATTGTAGGTAATTCAGAAATATTGTCTGGTTATACTGTAAAATAAGTGAAAGTCTTATTAATAACTGAGATCAGTGATGGCAGAATAAGCAATCATCATTACAGACACCATAACTTGATTGCACTGTATGGCAAAAGCAATTATGTCTGCTTACTTACTGAGCTTATATGTTTTAATTACTGGTGAAGTTGATATGTTCCTAAAAAACATGTCAGATACAGTCAAGTATTTCTGGATACTGTTGGACCAGCCATAAAACCAGTAGCAGTAATACGATTTGGGAACAACATCCAGTTTGTTTACATATAGAAGGTCTACAAGCAAAAGTAAAAAAAAACATGAATATTACATGAAACATGAAAGTAAAGTGGGCAAGTAAACATTTAAGTTTTGGCTAGCTGGGCTATCCAAAAGACTGAATGCTTAATTATGTAGAATGTCATTGTTAGTCAGTTTAACCTTCTTCCACAATTTATATCAACATAGAATCCTAAGTAGGCTTGGCAAAGTCCTGGGATTTGGTCAAGCCTACTTAGAATTCAAAGTTGATCAAACAGTTCACTTAATGCACATTGGTCACAACCAAAGTTTGCCAAAACAAGTTGGATTTTTTCACAGTTTAGTCAGCAATTTCTGTGTGAAATTTAACACCTCCTTTTCACTTGACACACAAACAAGAAACATTAGTGAAACATTTTTTTTCAACCACACTTTTCGAAAAGTTGAGGTTGAATCCATCAACCTGATACTTAGAGATTGTTTACATTTTTGTCTCCTAGAATAAATTGCTGTAACATATTATTAAGTGGAGAAACCCATTAAATTCCTGAATAAAATGCAGTTTGATAAAAAAATCAATGCTGCCAAAATTTTTACAAAACTACAAAGATCTGCCCACATTGCATCTGTCTGGGCTTCTTTGCATTGGCTGACAGTAAGACACCACATCAGTGCTAAGATTCTGCTCCTGGATGTGACGGTCTTAAAAGGCACTGGTGCTACCCATCTTAAAAGATCTGCTCTGTACACAGAATGCAGCACAATAAAACCACACATAATTTGGAGAAGCATGCCTTTTGTTCTCACTACGTACCAAATAAAAATATGCATTAAATAACTGTTACTATTGTTGTTGTTGTTGCTCATTAACATAACAATTAGGCTATATAAATTGGTTTTGTCCAAAACTGTCATATTTTAACATATTTAGAGACAAAAAAAAACTCAATCCCACTTAAAATGTTTCAAAGAAACTGGATTTCATGCAGCTTGGAGCCCAGCTTATCTCTTCCACGTCACAGCCGTAGGACCTATGTGGAGCAGCTTGCACTCACCTGATTTGGGGTAAGTAGTAATAAGCATCTCCGAACTTGGTCTCTATGGAGAACTGCAGAAATACCTCACTGCACTGTTGGTCCAAGGAGGGGTTTTGCTGGGGATGGTCTATCACATCCAGTCTGTCCTTGCTTGCCTGCATTAAGATGTGTGGAGTTCAAGAACATATCATGGTTTTAAAAAAATAATAATAAAGACTAGGCTGATAGATCACTTTCAGTCAATACGAGGATACTGCATGATATTTATCTTTTGAAAACCTAGACCCAAATTCTAAAGAACAGTCGTTTTGGAAACATCATGTCATTTTAAGGTAACTATGGTAAACGTTTTAAGGGAACTAGTAAACTCAAGAAATAAAACAGCTCGCTTTTAACCTGGTATTTAAACAAACACAGTTACACTGACGTCTTCATACAATACTAATCTCGTGGTTTGAATTTACTCTTTGTATCTAATTTCGCTTCTAAACTTTATGCATGTATTAAGTGACGACAAAGCACTAGAATGAACAATTTACCTGTTTCCATTGTGGAAATGAAGCATCGGGTGTCTAAAACAGCGCGCTGTTGTTTTAAACGGATATCAAAGGAACAAGCGGGTACGAATTTCTGTTTTCTACAGAAAACGGCTGTTACAATGTTTAAATGCGTGGCCATGCTGCTGAATTCCTTGTTCCCGCATATTTATATTTTATTGTTATGTTTCTAGCTTCCCTAGGACTCTTCTTCTCGTTGGTAAACATTACATTTCGCTATCCAAACACCGTACTAGTATGTGACGTGTTTGGTGTTTATCCAAGTATCCTGTCAAACAAATTAACCGTTACCTACAACATACCAGACGCCAATTCTAACTTGGCGCCAAAAATTGGCCAATGGGGTGAGCCTCGCTCTCTCTCCCGGCGTTTCGATTGGCCGCAGAGACTGAGCCAGGTGAGCTTTACGTGGCGTGGCGCACAACTGCAGCTGCTAATTGGGTGTGTTGAGCTTCTGAGTTGGAGCTTCGAGAACATGGAGAACTATAATAAGAAACATGATAATTAATTTTTTCCCCATTGTCAGTTTCTTACATAATACTTTTACTATCTGTAACTGTTTTACTATATGCAGGCCCATTTGTTTATTGATGCTCTGCAAATGCGCCAGTATTGTGGGGTATTGTCTTTTTTTGTACATAATTAGTCATTGCCTCGGACCCCCGCGACGCTGGTTAAGACAAGCGGTGCAGAAAATGGATGAATAAATGTATTAGTCTTCGCAATGACTATGGCTACCTAGCTAACTATATTGGTAATTAACGTGGTTTAAAATAACACCTGGCGATTGCGTTTACTACTTAAAATAGCTATGTGTTGGTTAATGATAGTTATTGGTATTTATTCAGCACTATTAGCTAAGTGTCCTTTTAGAATGCATTGTAGCTGTAAGAGATGAGCAGTAAGCTCCCTTATAAGTGCAATGAATGCGATCCCGAGTGGGTTAGCCTCACTTTCATTGCCTGTCTTCAGCTTGACTAGTGGATTCTGGTGGAAACGTGAAGCGAGGTGACAGCCAAATGCAAATTACGTTCTTTTAATTTTTACCTTTTAAACCATTCAGTATCATGTTCCAAAGAAGATAAAACAAATGAAGAGTTTCCAGCAGGGGACTAACTATAAGTTATATGTGGTACAATATTTCACGCAAACATTGCCAAATATTTAAAACAACGCCTGTTAATTGTAGCACGGTACTTCGTGTATAATTATTTCGATATGAAATGCTACGTTGACTGTAATTCACTGATATTTCCCAAAGATCTAAACCATCTGGGAAACTGATTGAAGAGATGAGGTATGTTAGAAGCGCTGAAGTAACCGGTACTCCACTCTTTCCTGATAACAAATGCATATTATTTTTATGAAATGCATTTTAAAACCATTTGCAATCCCAAAACAATCCTTCAATGCAAAATTGAGTTGTCTTACTGAAATAAAAATAGTAAACTTGAAAATCAAACGCACGTGTTTCAGGGGGTGTAGAAACCTCAATTGTTTCGATTAACATGCCAGATTAAGCCGCGGTGGAATATTTTCATTTCGTCATGATAGAAGTACAAGTAGAAAAGACTTGTAAAAACTGTATTCGGCTGCATCTGGACACAGTAGCTTGTATTAATTATTTTAAAACGGCCAAGGCAACAAAATAACGTAAAAATAAAACAAACCCTAGCTGAATACATGCATATATTTTATAAGCAAAATGTGAACACTTCACACTTAAAAGTTTTTATTGTATATCACGCACTCCTGCAAGTCATCACTTCTTATTTTAAAAATTAACAATTACATACGAATCATTATTAAAAATCAATAATCTAAAAGACTTCTTGAGTATACAATTTTAAGTTAAACAAAGAATGCATCATGAATGTAAAGGTGATATGTGTCATATTGTATAGATATGTTATACCGTAATACCGTAAAATGATAACAGGCAATCCACCTTCTTTCGCCTTCATCTGTAAAATTCTTTTGCTTGCACAGTACTCGACTTGCGTATAACGAAGGTGCGTTATATTTATAATCCACTGTTCTGAAATCCATTTCAGATGGATTAAATGCCTAACACCTACACTTTCGCGATAAGGAGGGACTGCACATACATTCTAAATTGTTTTATCTCTCTCATTTTGCAGCTATCACTGGTGTAACGACAATGTGTGATATCTTCCGTTCAGGGCTTTTCATTTGGGTAAATATTGAAAAATATTTCATCTTATTCCTAAATTATAAGAGCACAATTACGTTATGATAGTTGCTGTGTAAATTGTACTTAAAATATCGTCAGCAGAAATTTAATAACGAAGATGTACAAAACCTTCAAACCAGTAGTCGTAATATGGTCATGGGTGGCAATAGTACAGACAGGGTTACCATCCTTTTCTTAGTCTCCATGCTAACTGTACAACTGCATGAAAATACTGCATGTACAAAATGAAATGATTATTAATAGCTCAGATATTTCAACAATAAGGAAAGCACTACAAAAATCCCTTCAGTACTGAAACTTGAAATATATGTTTTAATTAACACGGTGCACGAAGTATTCCTTTAAATGTATAACTTACATTTTTCACAATAAGCCACTAGTTGCTTTTGATGACACCTCCTGCTATTATGTCTCTGAATGAGTTAGTTTGCTTGGCCTCTATTGTAAGGCTTAACTCTGCAATAATTTTCACACTCCAAACGCATTGGAGTATGTGTGAAGGTATATTAAAGGAAGATTAAAAGGCTGGATACTGGTTAATAGTGTTATATTCAATTTCCATTTCACTGCTCGTGTGCATATTAAAGTGACGTACAGGTTTACAAAGGAAACAGGTGACAGACAGCTGCGATCTGTGAGCATGAAGCCTAAGATATTCGCGTTGAGGTAATTGCACAGAGAACTGCGAGGCAAAATCTGAGCTGCTTTCGCACGGTCCTTATTGACGCGAGCGCCGTCTAGTGGGAAATATTAAAAACTAGAATCGCTTCAGCATTTCCTGCTATTGTACATATAATATTCTAATATATATATTATGTATATTATATATATATATATATATATAATTTATTCTTAAGGCGATTGTATGTAGTGAATGTCCCTCAACCCTGTGTTTCCTTTTTTAATTTTCTGAAAAAACCAAATAGTTTCAGACAACCCCATGAATTGCGAGACGTGCAATTATAAGTATATTTATACAAGAAGACTACTGTTTAATCCAGATGAATCAGCGGTGTTTGTCTACGGAATAAGTGCAATTAGTGATCTAGCACAATAAAGTGGACTATTGGGTTATTATTCTATTACGATCAATAAAAATGATAAACCGATATAACTAGAACTAGTCATTTCGAAGCGATGGCTAAATTAGCACCATTATAAAGGTGATTACCAAAGTGCATATGGCGGTTGAGATACGTGCGCACCGGCGCGTATGTGTCATTGACAGAACATTTGTGACTCTGCTCCTCTCCCTCCTTCCATGTGGTAGCGTCAGAAATTTGTTTACCCATTTGTCAAAAGAAACAGTGATGTTGCAATACCACTCTGTCCCCATTCTGCTGTGCATGACGGATGTGAAAAGTTCGGAGTCCCCCTACGTTCCTGATCACCACACCGCCCACCCCCGCTCGTTCTCTCTCTCTCTCTCTCTCCCTCTCTCTCTCTCTCTCTCTCTCGCTCCCTTTTTCTCATATCGCACAAGAAGTTGATAGAGGTAATCCCCACCATGTGAGGAGGCGGCCTCGGCTGGGAGGCGGGGTATTTTTTCATTCAAATCCTTGGCCATTCCTATAAAAAGGAAAGCACTGGGTAGGCGAGTATATGAGAGGAATCACCGGGTCAAGTTTTTAACATCGGACCAAAAGACAGTCCGCAGAGATGCAACAATCTGTCGGCGTCCAAACTGTCAAGACACTGAAAAATATAGCCGTGTGTTTGATACTGCTGCCTCGCTTCCTCGTGGCAGCGCTCATGCTGTGGCTGCTTGATTTTCTGTGCATAAGGAAGAAGGTGTTGCTCAGAATGAGGGAGCAAGAAGCGAGCCCCGACGACCCCGCACTGTGCGTCTCCGACTCCAATCGCATGTTCAGCTGGGAGTCCCTCAAAGCGGTCTGGCACGGCCACAAATTGGACTTCTTTAAAACGGCGCATCTCGGATACGTCGCGCCGAATACAGAAGTTGTGCAGCTCGGGGACCGGAGCCGAAGCTGTATTCTTGACTTCGCGAAAGGGAAGCGGCCACTCATCTTAAACTTTGGTAGCTGTACCTGACCGCCGTTCATGACACGCCTGAAGGCGTTCCAGCGGGTCGTCAGCCAATACGCGGACATTGCAGACTTTCTTCTTGTATATATCGAGGAAGCGCATCCGTCAGATGGATGGGTGAGCTCTGATGCTCCTTACCAAATCCCCAAACACCGCTGTCTGGAGGACAGACTGAAGGCAGCTCAGCTAATGAAGCTGGAGGTCCCTGGATGTCTCGTTGTTGCTGACAACATGGAGAATTCGTCGAATTCGGCGTATGGAGCATATTTTGATAGACTTTACATAATTCAAGATGGGAAGGTTGTCTATCAGGGCGGGAGAGGCCCAGAGGCATATAAGATCTCCGAACTGAGAAACTGGCTTGACCGATACAGGAACAGTGTTAAGAATTCCAGAACTGTGGTGATCCATGTGTAACGTAATGACTGAAACAAAATGTTCTATTAAATGTAGTGAAGATTGTGTACAGAAGCTGCTATTACAACATTAATAAGCTGCGACACTTTATCTGTTGCGGCATAAAAGTATTAAGTCACAAAACTTGTATTTTGTAGTTTACGCGGTTGGTGATATAAAACGCATGATTACAGGATAGTCATTTTTGTCTTTGACTTCTTTGATTTCCATATCGTCATCGTCAGCGGTTGTTCTCCTTCGTTCAACTGTACATTTGTAAATATGTGTTAATATTAGTCTGTTCCCCGAAGTGTGAATGTGTGACCGAGAGCGAGCGCCCGTAGCCCCGCACAGCTATCTCTGCGTATTCTAGTGTTGTTGTGAAGTGCGGTTTTTAAAAGGTTCCCAACCAGAAAACCGACACTGATGTAATTTGATACTAGAGTACTCGGTGATAATCATTTCCTTAACGTGTTTAACAAAAGTATTTTTGTTTTGTAAATTATACATGTTTTTTATTAAAGATGATTTTTGTAATAAATGATCATGCCTTACAGTGAATTCCGCTCTTGTGCAAAACGATTTTGACTAATGACGTTTCCTTAGAGTCAAGAATCGTCATGCACCTGCTGAGTCTTTTCATTTAGAGATACTGTTACAGAAAGAACTATAGATCTTGATCACCTTGGTTTACAGCAGAACAGATCAAATTCGTCCATTCGTCCATCAAATTAACCACATGGTATCCTAAAAGCCTACACCAAATGTTAAGGGAATCCCTAAGTTACCCAAACTAATAAGCTAGGAAGCAATACTGAAGCCAAGATGTTTGCAAACTGCTTTCAACGATGCTTTACCTGGTGCTTCAGAACTGAACTTGGCCAACTACTTGATTACCTTGGTTTACGCGAGGACAGATTAAATTCCTCCATATATCTTAACCACATGATATCATAAAATGCTACACCAAATATCAAGGGGATCCCTAAGATATGCAGACTAGTAGGCTAGGAAGCAACAATGAAGCCAGCATGTCTGCAAACTGCTCCAACTGTGTTTTACTTGGTGCTTCAAAACTAAACTTGGCCAACAGATGACGTCAACTGGACAAATAGCCAAAAAGTCGTAGGTTTAAGTCCCGCGCTCATAACCGTTATGCTAACAGCGCTCGAGTCAGTAAAGATCTAAAACGGATAAACCTAAGCAAAAGTGTCTGCAAGGCACCATAGTATTAACCTGACTGCATTAACTAAATTGACTTTAGGACAGTGTATTTAGAGTTTAGTAATCTTTTAGTACAATTAATGATTACCTACAAACGTGTGCTGCGTAATTACAGACCGTTATATTTCAGAACATTATATAAACGATATATCATAACATAATGGGCAAAGTATGGATTGCATATGAATAATATCACAAACGAAATAAAAGTTACTTGATTATTATTGGAACTGTAGTTGCTAATGTTGTCGAAAACGTACTACAGCGTGGTGACTGGAAATTGGTATTGAGCCTTTTGTAAATGTTTTCATAACTGTTATAGAAACTGAACATCACATGCATCCTGACCATTAGACACCATTAAAATTTCTAAAAGAAAAATGATCAAAGTGTAGCTGTTTTCTCTCAAAAATGAAAAAAAAAAAATTGTGGAGACTCGACACATAACTCATTACTGACACGTTGAGGATACATTAAACCCAGTTTAGCCCCAGGCAAACATTTACGTTGGTTAATAAATAAACAAATAAAAATGGCGTAAACGGTCTAGCTAATCAAATATCAAACAAATGGATCTGCAGTGAGTACGTCAAGTTGCATTGATTTGCTTTTGGTTTGAATGATCGCGCCGCAGAGTTTGCCAGTTCTTTTTGGAAATGTAAAACAATTGGTTGAAAAGGTAAAACAATTATAAAACCGCTTTGTTTCAGTGCGACTTGTCTTCCTCTTAATTTCCACACAATCACATACAAATGGGAATGTCTCTATCTGTATTACGCAATATGAGTTGCTTAACTTTACAAGTGATTGAAGAGTGGCTTTTACTATGTGTTGTATTATATTATGCGTTGTATTTAGTATGTATTGCAAATTGTGAAAACACTCCAATAAAACGGAGTGTGAAGTCTGCTTTCCATCTTATCTATTTAAAATGATCATTTCCTAGCACAGGCAGCAATACTTTATAAATTATTTAAATACTGAGAATGGTAAAAAAAAAAATCAGCATTAAAAAATACAAGGAAAATGTACACAACCAATGTACAATGGTATTTCCAGTGGCTGCACTTGAGAAATTGTCTTTGGTAGGCCTACAAATTAATTGGCAACAGGATAAAGTAGTACCTAGCAAACCTAATCAAATTTCAATATGAATATTTTCTCAAAGTAACCACCAGGAAAAAGATTTAGCCTGGCCTTCAAAATGCTCTGGCAGGATCACTGATAGGCTTTGACTTTAAGTTTTTACCCTTTTCCACTGTATTCAGCAAGAAGAGACAGGAGGTCCTTTATTCTGTCTTCCATGAGAGGAGAAATCCTGCTTGATCAGGATTACAAGAGAGGGGAGTTAAAGTGCCAATCCTTTAGAGCCAGTAGGGAAGGTAATAGCAGAGAGGAAATAATCAAGATTTATAAAAATATTTTCAATTAGCTTTTTTTTTGACAGCTCAGATGATTGAAGAAGTCCATCTTAGAATTGCTTCCATTGCTATTCTTGAAATGAGGAATCGACATCCCAACATTCTTCATGAAATATTCAGATTAAGGTCTGACCTTTAACAGAACTATACATTTTCCAAAAAATGTAAATAATTAAGGTTGAGTTCATATATGATTTGGGTATTCTTCTGTAACACCATGCCATTAGTTATTGGTGTTATTGGCCTGCAGGAGGTGCTATAACACAAAGTGGAAGTCAAAATGGAAGTACGGGGGAACTATAGGACCATAACAACAAATGCAATCAAAGTCCAGAAAGTAAGTATCCAGTTGACAGCACTGAGGGGGTGCTAGAGTATTTACTTGTTGATAAAGGGGAAGATAAAGATGTTTCAGTATGACAGGAGATTGAGGGATGATTATACTGGATGATTTTGTGAAGGCATAAAGTTGTGCAGCAACAACAATCCCAGTGTTTGTTGCAACAGTCTAGCAAGTACAGCCTTCTGTTGTCACATACAGAAGAGCTGGACTGAAGAGAGCTACAGAAGGTTTAACAGCTGATGGCAAACAACAAACCTGGACTATTCTGGATGCCAGCGATGACACCTTGCTATATAATTTCTATCCAATGTTAAGTAACTAGCAGCTGCCACACTGCATGGAAAAGGATAAATAATTTTTGGCATGAAAATAAATATTTCAAGCCAGAACTCAGCTTGTGTTGGATTCTCTCTGTACCCCATCCCCCATAACCTGGTTTGGCGATCCGTGTTATAGTATCATGGCCGACAGACTGAAAATATCTTCCAACTACTTACCCTGGTTTGGGTCGCAGTAGGCCTGGGCACAAACGGCAGTAAATACTGGGTTTTGAATATGTAATACAGTCGTCCCTCGTCACTTCGCGCTTGATTTTCGCGGCTTCACTCTATCACGGTTTTTTCAAATACAGTACTGTGCTCATTAAACTATGTACAGTACTGTATAGTCATTAAAAAGTTGATCGAGACAGTGATACAGCACGCGCTCGGTTGTCTGAGTCAGTTATATCCTCTTCCTATCCTGGCCACTGATTGGCTTAGCCTCACGCAAGTTCGTTTCTCTCGTACACGCTTCTGTATCGCTTCGCATCGGAAGCATCTTTGTTTGCGATTTCTGAGAACTTTTATCTGAATCCCAACGATGGCTCCTAAATGTGCTGCTTCTTCTATGCCTGCTGCTTCTTCTTATTTTCATAGTTCATAGTTTCATAGTTGTTCTGTGTAAGAACTGTGTGTGTGTGTAATTAAATGTAGAATAATAATAATAATAATATGATATTTGTAACGCCTAATATATGTTATTTTCTCTTATTTTGTCTAATATATTGGGTAATACGAGTGTAAGGGTGTTGTTTGTGGCTAGAGGGCCCTAATAATGTTAAAAACCGTATTTAGAAGGTCGCAAACAGGTCTTCTATGCTCTAACTACGAAAATATTCGATTTATAAATAAAGAATCCTACTTCACGGAAATTCACTTTTCGCAGTAGAGTCTGGAATGAATTAGACTCGATAACCGAGGGACGACTGTACCACGTTCACATGTTCACAGAGTGAAAGGGGTCAATGATTTTCATTGAGCTTCAGGTAATGTTCTTGAAGGAACTGGATCTTTCATGTATTTTACTGTATGACAGGTAACATTTTATTCATTTTAATAGTACTTGTCAAACAGTATAGCTAAATGGAATGTAGTTATGATGAGATACTTATAGACGTCAAGTAGTTTTTGGCTCCTAAATGAATTAGATTTTCACAAACTCGCCTGAAAAAAAGAGTGTGCATACCTGGTTCGCTAGTATCAACAAAAGATACCATACCATAGCCAAACAGTTAAGTAACCTACAGGATGTCCAAGTTCCAATAAAAATAAGCAGAGGTCTCCATGATCCTACTTGAGGAAAGAGTGTGGTTTCACGCTGGAAGCCCTTCAAGCTACCCATGGTCCAGCAAGGGCATGGCTAAAGATTTTAGGCCTATGAAAGCTGATCATATTGGGCCTCCAACCCAGACCAGTCAAATTATGATCCAAATCACACGCTGTCGGCTGCCAACACTAGAAGACCTGTTCATCTGCAGGACAAAAAGGAGAGCTGGGAAGATTGCTGCTGATTCCTCCCATCCAGGCAGTCACCTCTCCACCAAAATGCCAGCAAGAGAAGGCTCATGTGCATCATGACCCAGACCTCACACAATTTCCACAGCTTATTCCCTTTAGCCCCCACCTCCTAAATAAACCCAGCAAGTATCCCATTAATCCCAAGTGCAGTGTTTGATAGCATGACAAAACTGCTGACTCCACTGTCACGCAGCTGCAGGAGTGGGGAAGAATCTAATTAATCAAGTGCACCAAATATCTCACCAAAATAAGGCAACTGGATTTGGGTGTCCGGAAATATGAAAAATACCTCTGACTGAAATTTAAAGCAGAGAGAAAGAAAAAACCTAGAAAGAGAAAAAGGAAGCACTGATAAGGCAGAGAATCAGAGAGTGACTGTGAAGAAGATGTCAGAGAGATGAAAAGAAGAAAGAAGAGAGTCTAAGAAGAAGAGTTGGAAGGGCTGTAAGCTGTTCAGTGACATAAGCACTTCTGGCATAAAGAACAGGGACACATCGGATTGCGTGGATAGTGACCTGCAGGGAGATATCTTCTTAAACATTCTCTGGCAAACATGTCCCAGACAAAACAAAACCTTTAATTTCAATTAAGCACTTGCTGGCAACAGGAGATGCAGTCGTGGTTGAATGTGAAGGTTCAGTCAGTCTCTGCCAAAAGGTTAAAGGCAGCTGTGCTGTAAATCGGCTCAGCACATTGCAGACTTCTGAAAATGCCAACAGGGGCACCAGACATCAGCATTAGGAAGAACGGAAGGCAGATCTACAGCAGGAATAGTCAGAGGGACCTTGCCTCATTCAGCCAGGAAGACTTTAGCAAGAGTAACCATACATTTGTGTCTGCCTTCTTGAAAGTGGTGTGTCATAAGAAAGCTGTGGAATATATGGTGACATAGATCGGTCTGTTTGTTGCAACAACCAGGAAAGAAAGAAAAATGCAGTATTTCATATGGGTGGTTGTAAAAGCAAATAGTTGTGAAAGTTTGGTATTTTGGTAAAAACACCTGGAAAACCTAGAAATGTGCATTTCTGCAATAACAATACATAAAAATGCAATGAAACTGTAACCATCAGCCTTTAAAATAAATATAATTTCTTTACTTCTTTACATATTTTGATCAAGAAAAAAATGGTCACTACTTATGCCATGTATTTTTGTATTAGTCGTCATTGTTGTAGTGTGCATAGCTTGCCCGCCCCATACACTGCTAAAAGTACTAAGGAATATGCAGTAAATCTGGTAACACTTCCTTTTACAGTCCCCTAATTTGGATGTATTAATTTGGATTATTATCGTTTGTTATTGGTTAATTATCACAGATAATAAGTTTAAATACAGAGAAACTGCAACTGAAATACCAAGAAAAATCTCCAGTATTATCATTTAACTCTTGTTATACGATGGAAGCAAACAAGGCTTTTCTTTTACAGTATTGCTTCGGTTTACTTAGTGACAATGCAGACGTCCCACCCTATGGATACTGACTACAGGGAGGCAGATGAGGGGCATCCGGGAGGGTGGGGGTGCTGGCCAGTGCTTGGCTGGATTTGCAGGGGACCATTAAAAATAAGACCCACAATGCCTTGCACAATGACGTCACCGCCACAGGCCAAATACCGTATCTATACATTGCCAACTGTGCCTAGAACGGGTGATTTTACCAACACTGACTAACGGAACAACAGATTTCCGGGACATTGCGCGTCATTTGCGGGTGTCCGGGAGCTGCTGTGAGTTTGCAGGAGACTCCCGGAAGTTCCGGGAGAAGTGGGATGTCTGACAATGCTAGCTTACTCACTTACATTGTCATGTTTTACTAGTAGTAGTAGTAGGTACTACTATTTTATTTTTCACTGAATAAAACATGTCAGATGTCGCTGGTGTAACAATACAAGCAGGGTCAACACATAAGACATTTCGAACCTTAACATGTTTCGCCAATCATAACACAGTGTAGTATGTAAATGACTAAAAGAACAGGCTTCAACAAAAATCCCATCTCAGACACATAGTGTCAGAACTCAGTCCCCCAGTTTTGCATAGAGGCCTTCCAAGAAAAAAAACAAAAAGAAGAACTGCTGAATAGACACATAAAACAATCAAGATCTGGTGTTGCAGGTCAGGAGTTTATGCCGTGTCCTGCCCTGCCTGACCCTCCCATTTCCTCCTTTTCCTCCGACTCCGGCTTCCTCCGGCTGCCAACAGCCCAAAGAGGGTAGACCTGGAGGATGTCCCACTGGAGGACTTAGAGTGAGCGGAGCCCTTTGGGTCTTGCTTTGGGTCCCGCTGCGTGGGCCCCTGACCCCATCCAGGACTCTGGCCACCCCTGTACCCAGTCACCACCCTGGCCCCAGACGAGGGGTGGGCAGAGTCTCTGTCGCCCAGAGACGGAGACGGGGGCACACCATTAGTGGCCGCCGCTTCTCTTATGGCTCCTGTCCCGGCACCTGTCCGTGTGGCTGCTCCCATCTCTGCTCTTGCTCTGCAGGTCCCTCGTCACCTTCCAGTCCAGACCCGGCTGTCCCTGCGGCTCCACCTGACCCGGCTAACCCCGCCAGCTGACGCCACCTGGTCTCAATGACCTTCTTAAGCCCAGGAGGCTCTAAGCCCCTGGGACTGTGCCCTAAGTGTCGGGGTCCAGAGGACCTCCCCGTCAAGCCCCATTTGACCAGCAAAGTTTAAGTCCCCTGGCCTAGTCCCGTTTTGGGTTTGCCCTGTGGTGCCCCCGTCTTGGTCCCTTTGCCCTGCCTTGCCTTTCGTCCCTGGCCTGTCTCCCCTGTGCCCCGCACTTGTGTCTCTGTCCTTGCCCATGTTATCTGTTCATCTGCTTGCTCTGTCTTGGTGTGTGTTGTGCCTAGGGTTCCCCCTGCAGTGCTTGGTCATGCCCATGTCTGGTCTGTGCCCCTAGGGGTGTCCAGCATCTGGTCCCGTGTCCTGTTGTGCCCGGTCTAACCCTGTGTTCCATTTGTCTCTTGCTGGTCCAGGGTCTTCCCCGGTCTTCCAGTTTCCCCTGATCTTCCAGTGTCCCTAGTGGTGTCCTGTGTTTGGCAACTGCCTAATTTGATTACTGATTAGAGGACTGATTGGCTGAAGAGTTTGAACAGTTGACCTAATAGTTATCCCAAAAACCTGCATACACACCGGCCCTTTGATGATAAGTCTGCTTGAGGGACCGGCTGAGCCTGCTTTCTCATAAATGTATCGCTTTTGATAAAAGTGTATGATAAATAAATGTTTTGTATTGATACAAAAGGTTTTTGTTGGACAGCATAGAGCGAGTACCAGGACTTGTGACGTCAAATGGTTGAACAGCCATTATTCAACAAACTAAGGTTTGTCCTTCTTCAGATTGCAAATTGCTTTCTACACAAGGGAAGAAGCACTGACCCCAAAATCTGAATTCAGAGAAGTGGATACTGTCAGCCCCAGTGACCCTGATGAGGATACGTGGTTAGATGATGGATGGAAACATCCCCTGAACTTCTAATACACAATTCTGAATGTCCGTGAACACCCCTGTTAATCACACTGGATAACCGCTTATGGGATGTGACAGTAATTAAGCCCATTACAATTGAGGCCTCCAAAGCATCCTTGTCCCATAAAGCCAAAGTGGGGCCTATGCTCACCGTTTGGCAGGGAAATATTCTTTCACCCTCCGGATTTCCCTCGTGCACGGAGACTGTGTTCTCATTAACAACAATTTAAATGATCACCTTGAGACAGAGTAGTCCCCAAAAGCTTGAAAAGGGGTGAAGATGATTGTCCACCGGTCAAAGCCCCTCTACCAGCACTGCCACATTTTTCATATGCTAATTGAGTGGCCTTCTAAGCTATGTTGTCAGAGGAAATCGGGTTGTAAACTGTAGTGGTGGCTTCTCATTCATTGTGTGCATTGCAGCTTTGTTTGCCGTTAAATGATTATCTGTTTGAGGCTGCGCCGACGGCACACCAGCACTTCTCTCACACTCTTCATTGTTTCCAAGTGTACTGGTGACACTTCGTTTTGTTTTTTTGTTTTATTTGCTGAGTCTATTGGTATTTTCGCCAGTCTCTTTGCATCCAGCCGCTCCCTTCGGTTTTTAAAAAGCTGATAAAAGTAAGCAACGGCGTATCCCGTTCTACCTTTTGCTGCACGGGAGAATGCAGGATTTATAACTGAGCTCTTGCCCTTTGATGGACTCGCCTAAGAGAATGACAGATTAATGCGATGTATACATTCATCTTACATCCTGTCTGTGAAATGTAATACTTTAATACTGCCTTGTTTTGTCTTCCAGCTCCTAGACTAGACAGAGGATATACGTATAATCATATGTATCTTACTACTTGCGTCATGTGACCATGGTCTATTCCCTATTCAGGAGGTTTGCAATAGATTCTTTATAAATGAGAACACAAGCAATCTAATTGAATAAAAAAAAATGAAACAGGGTGAAATTATACTCTCAAGGAAGAAATTGCAGTCTTCATATTGCTCTTGATATATAAAGGTCTTTGTTTTAGGGAAGAATTGTCTAGATATTTTAGATTTTTACTTTCATCAACTAATAAATTACCATCATTAAACATACAGTGCAGTTTTGTTATATTCGCTCTCCTAGTACTTCATGCTTATTACAAGACTCTGTGTGCAAAGCCTGAAATGGACTAAGCAAGCACTGGACTTCCCACATATCTCTGTCTCCACAGGTCCTTTCATTACATGTTGCTTAGTTACAGAAAAGTACATTTTCTTGGTACTGCATAACCTTCTTGAAGAAAATACGGGCTTGAAATACAAAATATGCTAGTTACTGGTAGGTAATGTTACCCATTCGGTTTCCAAAGAACCAAATTGAGTTATTCAACTAGTGTCCAATTCATTATATGATGTGGCATTAGCGTTTACTTCTTTCTGAAGTAAACAACATATTTGCTTGTTCAGGCTGGCACGTAGGGAAGATTCATGTACAAACTTTGACCAGATTCTACACTGACGGCCGTATTGTGACTTCAATGAGGTTGAGGCAGTGGCAGATTTTTGAGCTCTCTGCAATACTTGGTGGAAGATAGATAGAGGGCCAAGGGGCCTGGCTGGGTGACACTGACTCCTGTTGGGTATGGAAATGCTGACTCTGGCTGAGACACATCTAGTGCTCCTTATACCCAACTTGCATCACAAAGGCCACATTGTGCAGTCAGGGATATTGCTGATTAAATTAGATTCTTTTCCAATTGAATTCTACCTCAAACACCTACCAGATATAGGGAATTTGGTGTGAATCCTGTACATAAGTGTAAATTGCAGTGGTATTAGCAACAGTGATGCTTTTCAGGACCTTTTTAAACTTTCGCCCTAAAATGGCATTTTACATTTTCACATATTAACATAAAAAGGATGGGAAAAAAAAACTTTTTTTTTTACTTATGCAACACAACATTTTGGTAGTTATATAACACAATAAATGTAACTTCATTTCATCTGTAGTTTATAGCGAGTTGTCCACAGTGTTTCTATATGCATGAGCTAATATCAATTAAAAATGTGCTATACTGTTTTAAACACATCCACTGAAGGTTCGGTGAAACACCCAGTCAGAAGCTGCATATGATACAGCTGGACTGGAAGACTTAGAACACATAGCAGTATCTAAAATTTGTCAGTCAATATTGAAGACAAACACCATATCGGTTTGAATGGTGGCCAAATTAGTTATTTTTTTTGTACCTTCATTTTAATAATGCATCTTTATAGCATGTTACCATGGAGACTTCTCTGAATAAAGAGTCTAATTCTGCGAGGTCATTTTGTTAGAATTGTTATCAGTGAACTTGATCCAAAAATATAATCTCATGCAAACTGATAAGGATTGAAAAGGATAACAAAGGAATTTTTATGGCTGCATATTTATTTCAAAAGTCCCGAGCATGATAAAACAGACTCACAAGTTAATTATATTGTAAAGGTTGGGTAGGCCTTGTGTCGTGGGCACAAATGACCAAGCAGTCTGGTTACAGTTCAACCACAAGGTGGTGTTTATTGCACCCATACCAACCACTCACACAACTCACATACTCTTCTCTAACCCTAACCCCGACTACCCACCCCATGTACAGTGGGCCCACACACCACTATTTACAAGACTTAACATTAAACACTACACATGACATTATTTTACAACACAATGACAACACGATAGACATGACTATACAAAGCTATTTGCATTATTTACAAGCTAGCATCAGTCCAACACGGATCCTGCCAGCGCTACGATATTATTGCACACACACAGGTAGTAACTGCCCACTCCAAGATATATGTCCTTCACCCACAATTTCAATCCTTGTGCACAAATACAACATTCAAGTTGAGTAGTACAGGCATCTGCGAGTGAAAAACGTTGCTTGCCATCAGTCAGCCATTAAACTCAGTAGGCTCTAAACAAAATATAACATCAAATTTTTTACACTGTAAACTAAGTCACACCAGCTCGATTGATAGTCGATTGAACTGTCATTTATAACCACATTTTGTCTGTTCTATACTGGGGCTGTATTACATCCTAACTTCCCAAAATCTTAACTAAGCTCTCCTAACTTCAGGATAACAGTTAAGCTGTTAAACTGGCCAGCACATAGTGTTAGCCATAGCTAAAATTATTTAATCTGTTGGCTGCTCTTTTATTGCTTTTACATAATATCAGCAAAATGTCCGGAACCCCGCTCATGACATAACGATAAAAATATAGCAGATAT
>JAODKK010000025.1:2686586-2701680 GCA_026774405.1 Petrocephalus microphthalmus
CACACCCCTAAATGCATTGAAGCAACTGCCATGTGATTGGTTGATTAGATAATTGCATTAATGAGAAATTGAACAGGAGTTCCTAATAATCCTTTAGGTGAGTGTATATATTTCCAATATGTCAGTAGAAGATTGCTGCAACTTGTCCATCACTGATTGCTATATTGTGTTAAGTAAGTATCCTGATTGAACTGTGGGGTATTGTCTGTTTAATGCACATTTTCACCAGTTTGAACATCATTGTCATCCAAATTTACTCGCTGTGGTATTCTATAAATAAGCTGATGCTATCATAGCACAACTAGCTGTTGAAATGACCCCAGTTACTACAAAGGCCGACATAGTGCTCATATGTGGCACCCTGGATACCACGGTCCCCTGGGAACACCCTTGTTCCACTGAGGACGTGGCAGGGAAGTGGTTCAAAAAAGCAGCTGTACTTTTGGCAGCTGGTCTTGAGAATTTTTTTTGTTTAACAGATCCCTCAGTGTGCAAGTGGTTGAGAATACCTTTGGCAGGGCTCCACTGTATCTATAATAAGCCCACATGGGCGCCAATCGCATTAAGATGAAGCCCTCTCCCTAATCCTTCGAGAAGGCTCCATCAAACTTGTGTCTCACAAAGAAACTGCAGGTCTCACCCATTTATTTTTACGGGTCCTAATGAATTTGTAAATGTGGATGAAAAGAAAAGAAATGCAATCACAGAAAAGAAACAAAGAGAGCTGTTTTGGAAACGTCCTGTAGTGGAAATTGCAAGCTTGTCTGCCATTTTTCCCCTCAAGATGTCTTTGTCTAGTGCAATGAATGTAGTGCATTGTCATGGCCAAGTTTGCCAGGGAAAGGTGGCACAATTGATACTAGGTCCACTTTTTTCGACTCCTCTTTCTGCAAAAGCCCAGGCACTTAGGGAAAGAAATAAACTCAATGTACTTCAAAGGCCCTAGGCGATAAGAACAAATGGAAACTAGGTCACATCAACAACTGATTCATTCTGCAAGATGCGAGCCTAATTAGTTGAAAATTTGATGACATTTATGTTGCAGGGACTTGGCTCAGCTTGGAAAATAATGGATGAGAAACCACAAGGTAAGCAGAGACAGAGCAGAGGGATCAAAGATTACCATGTATCTGGTCCTTTTTCATAGAGCCAGATGACTTTCATTATAGCTCTTAGTTTCTTATAATTGGGACATTGAACTCCTGCTGTTTATTTACTTACTCAGCCTAGGACATTTAGTGGAGAGTTGGTGAAGAAGTAATTACACTATACCCTCTTCTAGGAACTGGAATTAAAGACCTGAGGATGGATTTAAACACAAGAATGTTCTTTATCTGCTAGGAAAAAGTATGACAAGAATGAATTATTTTCATCACGGCATAGATACATGAACTACATATACGACCACTGTCATTATCACTGCTTCTGAGAAGTGTTGCCATTTAGAGAAGAAAACAGGCCTTCATCATTCACTCTCTGGCTGTATCCCACAATGCCCTTGAGGACCTAATGCACCTCGATTCCAGATCAAACAGAATGCCCATGCTGTTTGCAGGGGAAAAAAACAAACTTTTCTCTCTTTATTCTCTCTCCCTCAGGATGATTAAATGATCGTGATCTCAGTGCATGTGGGCTTGGAAAAAAAAAGCTCTGGTTCAGGGGTAAGATTCGTACCACACATTTCAGAGAGCTCACAGCTCTTCCCTTGGCTTCTGGAGCTCTTCAGAGGATGAGGTTGGCACATCCTGTAGGGGTGCGTTGTCCTCATATGCCCACTGTAGCTAGTATTCTGTGGGAGGACTGGAGCCATTGTTTACAACCTCCTCACCCCCCTCCCCAGCCCATGAAGCCCAGCTTGCTATAAACCCCCCACTGCCAACTTTAAAGCTCTCCCTTAATGCTGCAATAAGGTGGGAGTGACAGGCTAATTTATGGAAATACTATGAGTATGTGGCCATCCAGCAGCACATGCATGTGTAATCTTTCGCTGCTTTGCATGTATCCCACACATGCTCGTCTGTCTCTTGGCAACTAGCCTGGTTGGTCATTTTTTTTTTTAAATATCCCTTTAATGCACTTCAGGGACACACTTATTTATATTCATTTCATGACTGAAAACTAGCCCATTAACTAGTGGACATGTCTATTTTGTTTTATTCATCATTTGAAATGAAGGGTCTTCATTATGTATGGAACAGAATGACGCACAAAGGGAACAGAAATAATTACCCTTTAACCATGATCGTAGCTGGAAGAAATGTATTTTATCTTTGAAGACGAAGACCTTTGTAGGAAATTAACTACACACTTAACTACATTGATTCAGCATTAGTCTGGTTTGGGCAAGTATATTTTGATTGGTTTTGATCAATTAAAATAATTGACTTTAAAAGTACAAAATACCTTCGTTTCCCAGAGTTGGCTACTGTAAAGTATTAACATCCTCTGACAAAGAATAAAAAGATAATCAGCTAGGGTATTTGATGGAGAAATATTTGTGAATGCTTTGTGATTAAACTACTTGTGCTTTATTTCACTCACACAATACTGCTAAGTCAATTTGGGAGAAGAGGACAGTCAATTCAACAGAGGTAAAATCCATAATGCATGGCTGAATGCCCATGGCTGAATGCCCATGGTTGAATGCCCAGCTGATTAGACAAAGTCATTCATGAGATACATGACAGCTGTGATATAGGATGGCACATTGTATGTTGTGTTGGAATGTGTCAAGTGACTTTTCAGTGATCAGAAGCATGCAGGCAACTTTTGTCTGTTTTAACAAACACTTTTCTGTTGGCGTTGCATAACACCCAGAATTTTTTAAGTGGTACACAGCAGAGGTTAATCATTATTTGGTTAAACTGCTTGAAATTTATATTAATTTTGCTATGTACAGTTTGTTGGACTGACAGTGATTCTAGGCCAGTTGCCTATTTAAGGGTATGAATTTAGGTCCTTCAGGAGCTCCATTGCCTATGCCAGATACACAGTCATACTCCTTGACATTGCTGCCATTGCCTGAAGTCAGTTAGGTCTCCCACAAGAAGTGGCTGGGAGTACTGGGGTGTTTGTACTCCTTAGGGTCCTTATAGGGGTTTTTACACCACATGAAGTTTGGTACTTTCTGTACCTTCGGTACTTTTGGTACTTCCTTTGTGTTGGTTTTCCACTGGCTGGTACTGGTGCCAACTGACATCATCAGTAATCGCCCATGAATGACACCACCAGTTCGGTACTTCTTTTGTGTTGGTTTTCCATTGCTGTAAAAACTGTTACCGGCGCTGAATAAAAGCACAATGTGAGGCGGGGCATTTTGGACTGAATTCGAAAAATAGCTGTAGTGTACAGCTGGACGATGTTGGATATTAAATCTAACACTGCATGTTATGCAATTGCATGTAGTTCTTACATCGCTAGTGAGTTACATTAAGATCATAGTTTTTCTTACTTTCGTTTTTATATAGACATTATGGACGGCGCAGGGCGTCAATGTTTTGCTAAAACATTTTTACTTTGGCATAGGGAAAAAGCTAAGCTAACTTTGCCACTTTAAAGATTATTCCTTCCAATTATTATTTTTTACTTCGTTTATTGCTGTTTTTATTTGCATAACCAATCGACAGTCAAAGCATTTCAAGTTACGCCCCAAAGTACCAAAGAAGTACCCCAACTGGTTTGGCACTTTCGGCATTTGAATTGGTATAGAGGGAGAACAAGAGCAGGCCAAGAACCGAGCCCTGAGGGACCCCAGTGAAGAGGCTACATGGGGCAGATGTGGATCCTCTCTATGTCACTTGGTATGATCGGCCTTTGAGGTAGGATGCAAGCCATTGCCAAGCCAAGCCACCAATGCCAAGACTCTTAAGGATAGACATGACTTATAATTTTGGAGAGTAAGACTGCACAATATTGTTATCAGCCATTATTGCTTATCCTGTCAACATAAGTACTAATTTCCATTTTTTAGTTCTTGCTCTCTGCACTGTCTGTCTGGGTCTATACATTTCAAAATTAAATTTCTTAAAATAAGGCTGAATTATAAGGGTTTAAAATGTTATAGATATCCATCTTCTGATGTATCCTGGGTTTTGGGCAAGGGTGTGCTGGAGGCTCAAGCAATGCGGGGCACGAGACTGGGTTCACAGTGACCATTGCAGGTCGCATACATGCAAGCACAATCATACACTAAATCAATTAACCAAGCTGCATGTTTCTGAAATATTGGAGGAAATTGGAGTACCTGCATGATACAGATGTCACGTTCCGCCCGTGTGAAATCCTTGTGTGCCACGCCCCCTTGTTCCCCACGTGCGTTTCCCTAATCATGCCCAGCTGCCCCGTGTTTTGTCCTTGATTTCGCTCCCTGTTTAGTTGATCTGTGTCCTCCTCCCATGGTCGATTATTCTGTTGTGATGTTTGCGGGATCGACGACCCATAATGCAGGCTGTACTCAAAAAAGGACGTTTATTCGGATGAACAGGACGGAACAGGAACATGTAGCGGCAACAACCATCAACGATGTAGGAAATACATTCAGGACATTCACTACATTCAATAACCGACCATGGGAGGAGGACACAGATCAACTAAATAGGGAGCGAAATCAAGGACAAAACACGGGGCAGCTGGGCATGATTAGGGAAACGCACGTGGGGAACAAGGGGGCGTGGCACACAAGGATTTCACACGGGCGGAACGTGACAACAGACAGGCAGAATTCAACCCCACTATTCCACCCGTGTTTTGAAACTGAAATACTTAAATGATTTTCAGTTCATACTGAAAGATAATACTTATAAGATAATGTTACAGAAAGACATCACCCCCCCCATTCAAAATGTATAAATTTTGTTTGATTACAAATTATAAAATAATAAAATAAAATTATAAAATAAGGGACATCTTTTCATTTACACCCAATAACCCACCACAGTCAGGTGAAAATAAAGTTCCAAAAATAGCAATTAATTAAAATTGCGATAGTAAAACTAAATGCATCTGCAGTATTAATGTGTTATTACTGTATAGATCACCAAAGGTAACTGGTGCCTCTGTGATTAACTGTACTCACTTTGACTAGTACATTTAATAAAATCAGCTGCCTGCTGAGGGCGCAATCGCAAAGCAAAAAAAATCCACTATGGGTTGACAGGTATGTTCAAAGGAAGTTTGAGATGAAGTAGAGTGAAGGTTATAAGAAGACCTCAAAGGCTTTAACAATCCTTTGTAGCACAGTAAAGACCATCATCAGAAGGTAGAAAGACCTGACACACAAGCCAGACCTTGCTTTAGTCAGGCTGTCCCTCTAAACTTGATGTTCAAGCAAGAAGAAGGCTACACTTGGGGTGGAACACAAGGGAGGTCTAAATTGGGACTAAATAACATATGTGATAAACTAAATATGTGATTGGGGCATGGTGGTGCGGTGGTTAGCACTGTCACCTCTCACCTCTGGGACTGGCGTTTGAATCCTGCCCAGTTCCATGAGTGTGGAGTTTGCATATTTTCCCCGTGCCATTGTGGGGCTTTCCTCCGGTTTGCCCCCCACAGTCCAAAGACATGCTGAGGCTGATTGGCACTGCTTGATTGCCCATAGGTGTGCGTGAACAGTGTGTGAGTGTGCCCAGCGATGGGCTGGCCCCCCATCCTGGGTTGTTCCCCGCCTCGTGCCCGTAGCTTCCGGGATAGGCTCCAGACCCCCCGCGACCCTGTTCGGATAAGCGGGTTGGAAAATGGATGGATGGATAAATGTGATTTATTTTTTATTAAAAAGGACTTAAATGATGTTCTTATCTGGACCAGTTTCCCTTGGTGAGGCCAATGTCCTTATTTACCCTTATTAGGATCCCTTCAGGGTTGGTACCTGTCTGGCCCTGTCTATTTTGTTTTGCTCCTGTTTGGCTAGCAGGTGTCACTGGCCATCCTGTTCTTGTAGCCCTTAGTCCCTAGTGTGTTTCCCTGCTCCCTGGGCTGCAGCATTACTCAGCTCTAAAGCTTTCACTCTTCCAGTCTTGGTTCTAGGCTAGCCCAGGGGCCTGTCTCATGTTTTGTTTTACTCTGCTTGTGCCATTTTATTTTGCACAGCTAGTTTCTAGTCTTCCCTAGAGTTAGCCCTCAGTGTTACCAATGTTTCTCAGTTCCTGTGCTTGTTAACTGTGACTAATTCCACGTGTTACTTGTTGTCCTGCTCCTTTTTTGATTGATTGATTTTTCTGTGTGATTTGTCCCACCTGCCCTTTGTTAGTCCTTGTTATCTGTGTATTTAAGTACCTGCCTTTGTTCAGTTCCCCAGTCTGTTGTTGTAGGTGTCACTCTGCCTATCTGTAGTTATGGTTATTTCTTAGTCTTGCTCCCAGTTTTCATCAGGTCCTAATGTTGTTATTTTATGGTTTCTTTTAGTTTGTTCTTTATTTTCCTGTTTATTTTATTATTAGTGCTTTTCCCCAGTGTGTCCAGTTTGTTTAAAAAAAAAAAAAAAACCCTTTGTCTTCTGAGCCGCTCCGTGTCATATTTTCCCTGCCGGTGCCATGCCCAACCGTAACATTCTTACATTTACTGTCCTTTCTTAAATTGTTGTAGTAGCTTCTGACAGGAAACAATATCTGTGGGCAATGTTTCATATAAATCCCACCAATTCCTGTCTGACATAAATACCAGAATATACCACTAAAAATATCTCCTGTTCTGACAGCTCACTCTGTGAACACAGTGGTAACCAAGTAGCTGTGCTGAAATGTGTCGAAGCTGTTTAGCACTTGATATATAATGCAAGACTAAGCTTTAGACAGATGCAGTTTCTACATGTAGACATTGTACATCAATAAGGTCTGTTACGTTAACCCTATCTACTGTGAATCCATCAGTTGTCATGCACCGAAGCAATAGGATACCAATGATAGCTGAATGAGGTCATATTTTGTCTATCACAGTAAATGCATGGCTGAGAGTGATGATGATGATCAGTGATTAGAAGTTCAGAGCACATTAAAGCAAGCACTTTCTAGAATATAAGTATGTCCAGGCCCTAACCACAACAGTGGACACATAAGTTCAAAATGATAGCAGACATGTTTTACCTCTTAATATCCTGAAACTTCAGAAAGTATCTTTCATGGGCCAACTATCATGTAATGCAAAATTATATATCCCTTCTTGTATAAGGACTAATTTTTGTAATATACATATGCGGGTAAATGGTTCATTCTTTTAGTGAGCCTACAGGGCTTGTGGGAATTTCTTCAGATTAACATTATGAAATGCTCCATACTTACCCTTTGACTGCCCCTGTAATATAATTTCTGTATTGTCCTCAAGTAAACTTTGATCTTTCAAAGATGATTGTTAGGAGAAAAAAAATGTTCAGGAATGTGTGTGCATTTAAACACTATTTAGATACTTATTCTCTAAACCTAGGACAGCATGTTCTGTGATGATTAAGGAGACAAAGAGGTACCCTTAAGGAGAAGTAAGAAGTAAGATTGTTGCTTTATGCCCCCAGTGGATGTCTGGTGTTATATTCTTAAATATTAATTGAAGAGCAAATATCCAAAACTAACTCAGTGTATTTTTTTATTTATTTCTGATAAGACTACCAATAATCTGAAGCATGGCTACCTCATCATATTTTACAAACCAAAACTTACTCAATCCTCACATAATCCAACCAAGAACTTTTGCTAAATTTCCAAAACTCACAAATTCCGCAGAAATCTTCTTGAATATATAAATTTGCTCTTTGGCTGCACCAGTGAAAAAACCTTTGCTCAACTAAAAGTTGCTTTGGATAAAAGTGAGTCATAATTAGTAGGTGTTCCCCTTGCCTATATCTGGAGTTCAGACATCCTTTGCCCATAACTGCCTTATCTAGCATAGGTTTGCACTGAACCTGGATCCAACCTCAGGAAGTAGTGGTATCAGCTGTGAGAGCCAATATTTAACTAATTTTCGGTTGGATGTGAATATACTGTATATGTACGATTACCTGTACTTACCTATTGACATGTACATGTTTTGGAGAATCCCTTTTTTAAAGCATGCATTTTTAAATGTGGATTAAGCTCTTATGCAAATGACCAGGATGTCACTCAGCAGCCACCTGCACTACAGGAAGGAAACCAGATGTAACCCAAGAGGACAGACTACAGAAACTCGAAATTAGCCCCAGTCCTGCAAGTTTGCAGCTACATAGTGCTACACTCTGTGCCACCATACAATGTTCAAAATAAGATGGGCTGTGTTACAAAAATATACCTGCCAGACAGAAAGTAATATGCAATTCACAGTGAAAGGAATAAAAGGGAAAGGCACTAATAATAAAAAATTAGGTATAAACCAGGGTTCAAATTACAAGGGAGCTCTAAAAATTGTCCACTTCTGTGTTCTACGTAATATTTTATTTTCCATTTTCCACATTAAGGTTCTTAAAATAAAAAATATAGTATAGTATAAACATATCAGTGTTGTGTACTTATTCGCTCATTACATTTTCCGAATATTTGTGTCCACTAATTAACATAATTCTGTTCCTGCTGTGGCCATCCATACGTGGTGGCACTGCACTAGAATTACTACATTAGCATAGCCACCTGAACATCATCGAGTGGGCGCAGTTTTTGAATGGAAGTCACTAATTAAGAAGTCCAGCTAGGGGTGAATCTCAATATATGTACTTGACCGTACTGGTGTTCTCATGTACCCTTTTGTCATCTTCCATAGCCGAAGACCAGTTCCAATGCTAAGATTGCAAGATCAGAGGATGGTAAATATACCCATATGTTGTTGCTCCGCCTCAAATATCAAGGATACATCGGTTGTATCAGGGGTGGGCAATCTTATTCGCAAAGGGCCAGTGTGTATGCAGGTTTTTAGAATAACCTCAGCTGTTCAAAGCCAGGTGTGAGGACTTTTCGGGCCAATAAGTCCTCCAATTAGTAATCTAATTATGGAGTTGCAGTGAAAACCCGTATTCAGGATAAGATTGCCCCTGGGTTGTACAGTATCCTCGACAAATGAGATCAATCTCATGTTTCATTGTGCACGAAGTTCATTCTTGCAAGGCAAGGAAGCAATACCACTTTTGCAAAGACCACATGTAAGGTATTTGCGTTCTTGGTATTGAAATTCACCCCAGGACATGTCAGGTTAGGGGACATACACGACAAAACACCTTGGGATCCCAGTTGGCGATCCCCCCCTCCAAGCTAACATGCAGTTAGGGTTGCCACACGTCCCTTAAAATACGGAATCGTCCCGTATTTCAAAATTAAATTGTGCGCCCCATTTTTAATCAATACGGGAAGCGGTTTGTCCCGTATTTCCGAGTTGTGATGAACGCAGCATCATCCCGTCCACATTTAGTATGAACACGCCGTTGGATTGATTAGATTCATTTGTCTTATTTATAGTTAATTTCATTACCAATAGGAGTTCATAACTGAAAAGTTTTTCATTCCATTTATATTTATGTCCATTGCTAATAAAGTACTTCAAATATTAAGTATGAATCATAATACTTTCTTGAGACCAAGGTTTAAGTTTTGATTTACTACCGCTGGTGCGTCACTTGGCACATTGTGGCAAGGCCCCACTATGGCAGGCGTCCTTTATTTTTCCGCATGAAATGTGGCAACCCTACATACAGTCCAGTCCAACCCCCCGAAAATGGCCGTCTATCTGCCGCAGCCTGGTCTGGTCCAGCCGCACGGGCCCTCAGCAATGAAGGACCTGCGAACCGGATCACCCTCAGGGAATCGCGCCACATGGCCGTAGTGCCGTAACTGACGCTCCCTCACAATGCCGCTAATGTGCCTCATTCGGGACTCCCTGAGCAACCGCTCGTTCGACACGAAGACAAAACAAACAGCGATTTTTATTCAGTATTCCGGGGCGGTTTATGGATAGAATGTCAAAACGGAAACAACCCTGCCGAAGCGATAAAGACGGACTGAGGGGGGGAGAGGGAGAAGCGGGCCGCACACAGCTGTTCTATTTCGCTGCGGTTAAAAACAAGCTAGCTAAATAATGCTCAGCTTTTTGTTCAAGTGATGTGTTGTTCTTGAATAGGGAATGTATGATAAGTAGACTTACGTTACCCGTGTCCCACTGGTTTGTTTGCTGGTTGCACCAGGTCGGCTATTAAACTTTCTGTGTGATTATTATGCTCTTGTTATTGTGCCTATATGACACGTTACTCACGGTATTAACTGCCTGCAGTCGTAATAGCACAATGTAAGTAACCCCGTTGCTGACCGTGCATGTATGCGCTCCCCCGAAATCCACGGTGTAATTCGAAACCCTGGCATAAACCGAGACGCTTTCTCTGTTCAGAGAAAAATGTTAGTTACTACTGGTATATATACTTGACCAGGTTCACCAGGGCTGGACTGGCCGTCCGGCATACTGGGACTCACCAGACTTACCAAATGTCATCGTCGTGGGCTCCCCCACTCAGCAGAATGTAGCGTGGGGTTGTATAACCGCTTGATAGTTTAGACATGTCTGCCTAAAGGGCAGTACTTGGAGACCCCAGCCGTCCCAGTGTAGGCTGTGTCGTATGCAATTTGGCCTTGTTTTAGATTTTCACTTTTGCCGCCGCCGCCACGCGCTGGAGCCGTCGGTTCGCTTCCCGCCCAGACTGAGTGTGAGCACGCGCCGCGCCCGCAGCCCGCTCTTTTATTCATTATACGCTTATTAAAATCTGTTAATCAGCTGTCTTTGGGTGTCAGTGGTGAGAAAGAACTACGTACTTGTTTGATCAGAAATCTTACTTTACCAGTCTATTTTGAACGGAACCATTTTTGTTTTAAACGAGGCTACAATAAAACAACACATAAAGATGACAAATACAAATAAAACGTTATGAATTGTTACATTTGGTTGATACATTATTTTTTCCTGTAATTTTATTTCCTACGTGCTTAAGCATGTATACCTAGCTTGATTTACAATAATGTTCTTTTAGGTATTATGGTGGATTTTTCCTGTAATTCTTATCGAAAAAAGTGTTACCGAGATAAATATAAAATGTGATTGACAGAAATATAAGAATGTTGCCCAGGTGGCTGCATTGCCAAGTAATTGCTTAATAATTTGAGTGTTATTTCTTAGGAACGCAGTTTGAATAATATTATCCTATTCTTCACCACTAGGTGGGAGCAATGTTGCAGAATTATGCAACTTGAATAAATGCACACAGTGCAAACGCATTTGTGGACCAGAATCTGTCTACAACAAGCGACATTTAAAGAGATTTTAAGTGTGATTTTGTTAACTATTTCATATACATTTTATGGTAACTTTTTGGAACATCATTGATTAAAAATGTGCATAATAATTTGGGAAAATACTCGCAATGTATCTGTTTGCAGGCAAAATATCAAATATTTGGTCATATGCTGATTTCTAAAAAATATTTCCTGAAAAGCACACAATCATAAAGCAGGGTTGTCCAACGGTGCTACCTTTGTAAGCCATATTGTGTAATATGGCTGTCCAAAATCACATCTAAGTATTAAAACAAATAACTTCACAACATCCAATAACCTATATATAACCTTTGGGGAATTTGAATTTCACCTGTAGGTGACAGTGTTACGAAACTTGAATTGCACAGCGCCCTATACACTGGAATCTAGAGGTCTAGATAATATTTTTGTTTTCGTTTCATTTTTTATTAATATACCACACGATCCATAATTGGCTCCAAAAATATTAGACCACCGAATTACCGGTAGCGTGTTTGCCAGGAGTTAAACGGATACAAACAAAAGATCAAATCATAAATATATGACATATATTTAAAAAGCCGCTTACAGCGCCAATGTCTAGTTCACGACGATATAAGGTTTCCCTCTTGTGGTCGGCACTGGTATAGGGCTCCCTCTTAAGGGTATTTCTCAGGGTGACTACCTCACGAAGTTTGGGGGCTCGACTCCCGTGCTAGCTACGTCTCTGAGTGCCCTGTGGTGGACTGGCATCCCGGTCACGGTGTACTGCAGCCTTGTGCCATATGATGCCAGGGATCGACTTCAAGACATTCCTGGTTCTGGATAAGCGGTCAGAAGATGGGTGGCGCTATTGCACAATGACCAAGTTTCTTGTATTCGGAAAAACTTATATATTTCGAAATTTCTGTCACATTGCATCGTGTGCAATTAAATACTTTGCATAGCCAAAATTGATTAATGCATTTAATTTTATGTTGAAGTGCGAAGGAATGTTTTCCTTTCATCCAAAAGCCACTACATCTTTTATGCCTGTGTTCATGTGATATCTGATAACAGGTGAGGGCATTAATGAAACATAGGTTACAAGGCAGTGTATCCAAATGTGGATTAAGTTACAATTTGATGTAAAACTACCAGGAGGGCCAGCATTCCTAAATTAAAAACAAAAGCAAAACTAAAACCAGTTGGGGAGCATTCCCTGCCACCACCTGCAATCAGTTGGTGTTTCACTTCAGCTGTTGCCCAGTGAAATGCCCAGTGTTGATCACTGCATTAGTACCGAACCATACCAAGTCACTGAACTAGGATTAAAGCTGAACGCGTTGTGGATCATTTTAAGAACTTTAAAGCAAATCTCATATTCAAGGAGGAACACAAAGCCATGGTTAATTAAACAGTCACCACTGTACTTCCCAAAATGGGGGAAAAAATTTACTCCACTCCAGAATTGTTTTAGGATGAAAATATAAAATCCACGTTCTCTTTATTTATTCTATATAGATGTACACCACTTGAGAATCGGATAAAAGCACACAAAGGCTAATGTATGAAGATTCTTGTCACAGACAGCAATGTGGGAACAAATTTTGAATTACAAACTGATAAAAATATTAGACTTTAACTTTTAACATTTCTAATGCAGATAGTTACAGGCACAGGTAAACATCTGTGCCACAATAATGTCTTATTCTGTACATAGGACCATTTTGTACAAAATATGAAATCTACTGTTTAATAGATATAACACTACATAAAACAAAGTACATTATATGTACAATATTGAATGAAGCCATTTAGTACAGGTCTCATACTAAAGGACACTTGTCAAGTTTTTTTTTGTTTATTATTTTTTTTTGAAAAGCAGGTGTAAAAGCACAGCCTTCAATGTAAGCTAAAATAAAATGATTGGGGGATAAACAAGATATACAACTTTCTCCAATATGTATTCAGTCATAGATTTGTACAATGCTTGCAGCAAAGGTTAATTCTGATCAAATTTATTCCAGTCTGTTTGCATTTTTCAGAGACAGGGCAATTGTTGGTAGATGTTGTACTTTCAGAAATAAAAATAATAAAAAAAAACATTTAACATGGCATTTTATTTGATAGGTTTGATTCAACCAAATATTAATATACTTGGTTGAGTAGGATGTGAGGAAAGTCATACAAACTTCAATAACACCTCACACAAACACCCAGGCTAAAAATAAGAAAACTGCTTGACAAAGATGTAAGTTCAAACAATGGTATGCAGAGATAACAGCTCCAGGAAACGGTTAAGGGGGAGAACCACCAAACTCCCCTCACTTTGGGGATGGTGGGGGTGGTGGGTAGCATGGCATGCTATTCTGGAATTAATTTGCAAGTAAACAATTGGCTCCAAATGTAAAAAACATCTACACATAAAGCACTGCTTCACTTGGGATTCCGAAAAAAAAAATCTTCAAATTTAACAGGAAGTGCTTTGGTAGCTCAGTAGGGTATTTTGCCAAGTTTTTTTTCCCCCCAAAAGGGCTTAAACCGCATTTAGAAATGCATGATTTTAAACAGGAATGCTCCAAAACATGTCAACAAATGAGTGAGTATGTACAGGTAATCGTTTCTGTGTAAATGCATGTCTATATTCACACCCAACCAAAAACTAGTTAAATATGGTTTGGCTTTCACAGCTGATACCTCTGCTTTAGGCCAGTAAAGTCCCACCGTCTGTCCAAAGGCACTATAAGAGATCTTTCAAGTGAAGGGCAGCTCCACACCTCACTATTGTATTAAGAGTAACAGTCCTTTGATTTGACATGGTCCAAAAGCGGAGACTTGGGAACTCAGCGGAGAACCTGCTCTTCATCAATGCTGAGCGCAATACCCTCTCCCCAAAAACTAGATGAGCCTCCACTTTGAGTGGAAATACCTTAAAGGTTACGTTTCCCAGGGGAGTTTTGGGAAAGGAGGAGAAAATGACCCTCGGCTTACACACTGTTTAATATGTTGGACGGCACACGTAACTCCTGTACGCCTACCCAGCAGTTTCCTGGTGCGGCTCCTCCAGAGCTGATTGCAGGTGCAATCCAGTTGTTACAGGTAAGATGCCCGGAGGAGGCTGCCTGGCCACCCTTGGAGTTAGCGTGTGCTACACCCAAGCAATAAAACTGAAGGATAGCAAGAACAATTATACTAGAAATGGCCACTGGAATGTACGGAGATCAGCAGTAAGGGTTACGCTGCACACATGGTGAAGGTGATGAGGTCCGTAGCTCCATCTGGGGTCACAGTTATGCTTAAAGTCTACCTCCTTAATGCAACCATGGTCAGAAAAGACCCTCATGCAAGCAGTGATCAGATTCACCAGTTTAAAAACGACTAATGCTACACCTGCCGCAGAGTCCTGGTGTTCTTTCCTTGGGACGCACGTACTGTTTGATCCTCTGTTTACATGCCGCTGGACAGACTGACAGAGAGGAGAGAAAGAAGCAGCTGGTATGGCACAAAACTGTCATTTTGACAGAGAAATGGATCCCCAAAAAGGTGTGTGTGGGGGGAGGGAGACACTTCATTTCAGTTTGAAACCCCGGCCTGAGGGAATTTTGGATGTGCAGTTCAGCGGGTGTCAAAATACAGGGTGTCAGAAGCCATTAGAAAAGCCCCTATTGTCCCCCGCCCCCCCCCCCCCCCCCCCATTAAAATCTCACTATAAAATACCAATGTATTCAAAACAAACGCAAAGCTTATGCCGCTGGCAGCTGTCCCTGGGTATTATGAAGATTTAAATAGAAAAAAAAGAAAACGGATGGCTCACTAACTGTGGGTTTTACTTGTTTGTTCCCTTTGAAACAATAACGCTGCAGCAGCTGGCACACCTCTCTCGGCTA
>JAODKK010000025.1:2737091-2748103 GCA_026774405.1 Petrocephalus microphthalmus
TCTGGTTGCATTCCATGACATTACAGCTATTTGCACTAGTTTTAATATTTTACTACTTTTCTTGTGAAACAGTTGCTAGTTAGTTCATTAGCTGGCAGATACCATGTGCTACTGAAATGTTTTTAATTGAATCAATTAACAAAAATTCTTCTGCTGCTCTGGGGGGTGGGCGGTATTCAGCATTATTTCACCAAGGGTGTCAGAATACCCAGGGCCTGCTGCATCCTTCAATGCACAATTCTATTTGGAAAAACCATGAAAGAACTATCTTATGGCTAACATTATAACACTGGTCAGATGTTACTCTATGATCACAGTAAATGGGGAACTATTCAGGCTAATGTAGCACTTACGTCTTAAAAAGTCATTAGGCAATACTAAATAAAATCATGATTTAAAAAAAGCGTACACCAACCCAACGAAAGGTATGCAACTTTAAATGGAAAGAGATGGAACAGTTTAAACCGCATTCAAGACTTTTATCCAAGTAGTTCAAACTGTTTCAATGTGAACACAAGCCTCTGAGCAGCTGGAAACTTCAGAAAACTTAGGAACAAATTTCAACACATCCACATAAACATATAAAATCAAGCTGATGGCTTCAGCGCCCAAGAAAGCCAAACACGGGCTTATTATTGAAACTATTAGCCATGGACAACTCACACCTGTGCCTCTGCATACGCATGGCCAGGGAACAAATGCCAAAGACGACACCCCCGGGAGGACGGACCATCAAAGAGAAAACAGCACTATGCTCCCCCCAAGGGAGGGGCAGTGATCTACCCTTAGGAGGAAAACAGGCGGGGTACCTTTGAAGGCAGGCAGCTTCTGCAGCTCTCGGTTGCTGCTCAGGCTGAAACGGGACGAGCTGTGCCGTTTCTCCTTCCTGATGGGCGTCTGCGGCCCAGACTGCTTCCCCTTCATCAGCTGTGCAGGGGGTGGGCTGCCCCCGCTGCTCTTTCTGCCAACAGCCTGGGGAAAGATGGGAGAACGGGGGCCTGTAACTGGGGTTGACACCTAGCTTGGTCCAGGCGGGAAAAGGACTAGGTGGTGAGTATGTTGAATATATTTATTACTGTATATATTCATTCAGTTAATGTTTAGGGCCAGGCTTGCATTGCCCTGAGAGGGATGATCTTTCATTTTCATTTACAGAATCTGAAGAGGAATGGCTCATTTTGTATCCGGAGACACGAAGTGGATGACAACATAGGCGAAAAAAGATGGACTTCAGAGCATAAAAAAGTCACCCACACTAACTTAGGAGGTCGTATTAATCTGCATACCTACTGTCTGGCAGCAAACGCACAGCCGACTTTCCAATATTTACCGTTGGGTTAAAAATGGCACTCTTCTCCTACACAGCTAGGAAACTTCCCCTCTACAGGCAGGCTAAGAGCCGAGAGGAGACAGGATGCTTAAGGAGAGCAGGAAGAGAAGGAGGCCCTCTGCTTATCCATCCATCGCAAAGTGCAGTGTGGCGTCAAGTACACGTCTGCCTCAGCGAACCGGGCCAACTGCAGAAGATGAGTCATGTGACGCAATTAGTTAGGATCATCCAATTGCGGCTGCTGATAAGATTTTAAGCCATTGCTAGAAATGGATTGTTTTACAACACATTTATTCAACACCAAAGTGATTCACAAATGAGGATAAGAGAGCAGGGTCAGCTACCATATCCTGAGCAACTTGGGTTAAAGGTCCTGCTCAAAGGCCCAACAGCAATATAATTACCCTGCCAGCCAAAGGATTCGATCCCATGACCTGTCAGCCACAGGCATGGACTCCTAACCCTCAGAGGTACACGTGAACAGCAAAAAGCATTTCCAGCAGACTGGTCATTGCACTTCAGCTCTCTCAGAGATATTCTCAGTACAGAAAGATGACTGTACTGCTCAGCCTGAGCCGATTACACCCATTTGTGACATTGCTGCTCACACCATAAGCTGAACGCTCAGCCTACGAATGTTCAGGCACCTCAGGTGAGGCATAAAGGACTAAATATTGCTCTGGTAATTATATATATGATAAAGGACAAAAGCAACAAGTTAAAAAGCAAATTAATCCAACACAATGTGACTAGCATGGCAAACTTGCTCCGAATCATTTACGATTTATTTCCTAAGGGGTGACAGAGATAATCTTCTTGATCTTCTGTCCCTATAGACGCATCATGAGATTGACAGGTTTGGGTACAACACAGAGCCCTTTCATTTTGCATTTCCTTTATTTTAAGAAATTCCATTTTTTTTTTTACTTTATTACATAATCACCCTTTTCAAGGGGGAAAAAAACCACAAACTGAGTACTATTGTCTTCTCCTGCAGGAGCGGCCCTGATCAATCACTTACGCAAAGTGACCTGCAGCAGCTTTAAACAAAAATGTCTTTACACAAAAATCTCTTTAATGTTGATCGTTTAAATGTTATTTTGGCCATGGTGCCCTGATCTCACAGGATGACAAAGGGAAAGGTAGTGGTCCAGCCTTTGTATACGTCGTCAAAATCCTAAAAAGGGCAGCAGACAATGACAAATGACCAGCAGATGATGAGAAGGACTTGCTAGTGATTAAAGAGCCCTGACTTGCCGTGCAGCCTTCGCTCTCCTTTTATCCCAGCACACCTTTAAAAACACTTCAGTCCACAGCAGGTAAAACAAAGACAGCCTCCATTATATTTCATCCTTGCACCACAAAGCCCCATGAAAAGCCAAATTCTTATAATTGGCTCTCTGGCATAAGTACTTTCCCCACGGGGAGCAAATTCCACAACTAGTGACCAGTGAGTCGGTGCATAATTAGGAGCTAAAGGAAAGGGCACGGCAAACGATGTGTGCAGTGTGTACCACTGAGGACCATAATAAAGTATATATGTGACTACGTGTGAATAAGCCTGAAGGTTGGTGTGGTGTGCTCAGTCTCAGAGAGGAACATCTTGAAATCATGGAAGCCTCTGGGTGTTGTGCTGGCTTTAGGAGATTCAAGATACTTAAACAATACAGCAGCAACACAGCACTTAAACCACAGCACACGAGAAGGGAACAAACTCCTTGTTTAGTAAACTCATACTACCCTCCAGGTCAGGAAATGGGTTGGCAGCTGAAAATGGGCTTTCTGCATGTGGGCAGGAGGACAGAGCTGATTTTATTTTAAACAATAGATAGATATGATAAATTAAGTTATAAGAAATGTAGGGGGAAAAAAGGATCCGTAATGTCAGGATGCCATAGCGGTAACAAGACCTTTCCGCATCAGTCCTGCCCGGAGGAGAAAAAAAAGCTGCATTCTTTAGCTACTTCTGGAATGGCCTAATAAGGCATGTTTGCCCCCAGATACATGGTGCAGAGACTCCCCTTTCAATAGGGCAAAACATTTATGCAGCCTAATTCAAGGAAACACACTGTGGTACTTTAAATGGCTGGGTATTTATGAAAGGGAAGTCCAGGTTGATCACACCACTCAAAACTCATGGCCCCTCCTGTGCTTAGACCCTGCACACTTTTGAGTGCAATCCATTAGAACTTGTGTAATGCATTTTTCTTTTTTTATAATGATACATATAGCCATGCATTTACACAAACCTAAATGATATAGGCTACTACACACCTAGGCTATATGGTATAGGCTGAATAACAATAAAAAAAGTACAGTATGGTAAATACATAAACCAGTAACATTCTTGATGATGATAACAAGTAGCTATTATTTACTGCACATAATTGTATGTGCTATACTTTTATATGATTGACAAAGCAGTAGGTTTGTTTACATCAGCGTCATCACAAATGATAGAGTAATGTCCTGTGCTACAACCTACATTTCATAATCCATAGTAATTAAGTGAGATAACTTTGACAGTAAGCAACAAAACTCGGCAGCCGAGGCCTTAACCATGCAGTAGACTCCACTTTAAGTGTTAATAAAGGCTCTACTGAAGCGTTTCCAATCAACTCATTCTTTAGAATTAGCCGCATCTATCATATGGCTCTTTCCCTCTCTTCACAAGCAGGGTCACGGACAAAGAAAGACTCATTAGCAAGCCCGCTCTCATTTTTTTCTATGAAGCCAACTTCACAGTGGACTTTAAACAATATCCAAGAAATCTTTTTTATTCCAGCATCTCTTCCAATTAAAAGGTGCTGTTCTGAGGAAGAAACCTTCCAATTTAACACTTGACCAGCAGTACCCAGGACAGCAGTGTTGTAAGGAGTTCCTTTATCCAGATTGTCTAAGTCAATCCAAGCATTTTATAACACTGCCGTAGATGATGTGTATCACTAGGATGTATATATCGATCTTAACAAGCATAACCAAACTCTCCCCTTGGACTCAATTGGTTTAGTTCGGACAAAAGTAAATTGACAACTGGGCTAGGTGGACTTCAGGTCTAGAGACATTGTAATAGCAAACTCTACACCTCCGTCGATACAAGACTGATAACCCTGACTGAATCAGCTGAGGGATGTGGGCAGACCTGGTGGGCGGTTAGAACACGCAGCAAAACTGCGGCAGGCAGCACTTTCTAGGGCAGCACTTGCAGCAGTCGCTCCCCCGCGCAAATCCTTGTGAATGTTCCGCTAAAGTGCTGTGCAGAAACAAAACAGAAACAGGAAAGAAGCAGGGCAACCTGACTACAACAAGTCTCTTGACAAGAGCCAGGTTGCATGACCCCAGTGAAGACAAGTAAGTGTCAGTGAAAGAATAAGCGAAGATTTGCAGCCATGTGGAAGGCCCTGTAATGAGATGTGGGAAACCATGTTCCCCATCCATATAAAATTTCTAAAACATACCACATCCCATTGGTATGACATTTGTGGAAATTAAATCTGCCATTATACATTCAGATTATAGATTCATATGCTGAACCACATTTTTCCGAATTCTCCATGACATGCGCGCTTCAGAAAGAAGAACGTGCAAAGGTAGGTAACTCAGCTTGAATCAGCCCAAGGCAATTCCTACTGAGCTAAGAAAACAACCCTGGTAGAAGCCTGACACTTTTTTTTCCCTTGTTAATGTTCATCATTGTAAAAAGAGGGGTGGTCTGCCTCAAGCTATAGCAATAATTTGATTTAAAAATCACACTCATGTACGACACAATGAAAACAAAAAGCACTGAACAGATAACGCAGATTAGGTGGCACGGCAGGGGTGGGCGACTTGAAAACTTAATATGCCGACACCATAATCCCCCCTAATATCGGTGGCCATGTTCGTCCCCAGGGAAACGGAGCAGTCACCTAGTGCCTGTGAATTTCCTTGAGTGCTTGTTCTTTGGAGGAGACAGAGATTTCCCGTATTACAAGCAGTGAAAAATGGAATTCAAATTGTAACTGCCTCCTATACATCGCCAGTAAGTACTGTGGAAAAGACAGTACAGTACATAGCAAACACCAACAAGACGTAAATTACACCGCAGCCGATTGTCAGAAGACTTACATGTCAAAAATTCACATGAAACTGTCTAAATACCTAAATAGCTCTAATAATCTCGGACAATGAGATCCAAACCAAAATGAGTGACTGTTAAAATGTCGTCTGTCGTTCGAAATCGTCGCGCACTAAAACTCGCGCGGAACATTTGAGAACAAAATTGACTGAAGCAGAACAAAGTTTCCCGGAGACGGTCAGGTGTCACGAAGGCGCTTCACTGTGCGCGGAAACCGGAGGGGAGACACGTGTGCGCGGCACCACGCAAACCCACCAAACTCCTCCCTTACCTCGGTTTCGCAATTTTCTTGTCCATCTTTGCCAGCAGCTTTGCCCGTTTTTCCAGATTTTGAGGTTTCCTATAAGAAGAAGAGAAAAAAACGAGGGAACCTGGGCGTTACTTCGCAGTCGGAAGCAAATGGGCACCTCTCGGCAGTGTACTGATAAGATGCCGACATCTTCCCATGGCACAGGATTGCATACCAACCCAGAAAGTTAAGGCAAAGACAGCCTGCAACACAAACCCTATCAAAACGAGACACGGCGAGCCAGACAACCGGTATCTCTTCTTATGTAATACAGCGATGAATATAGGAGGCATACTGCTTGCCCGCATGTATCCCAGCTCTTTCTGTTTAACGTAGTTATAAGTCAATGTGGCTCCTGACAGGCAGCGCAGCTACGCGGCTGGACAGTCAGTCAGGAAGGCAGTCAGATGCCAGTCAGGTAAACCGAACCAGAACTGGCTCACTTATGGGACTCCCACCGAACTTGTGCTACTCAGGTGACTCATTAGTCTGAGAACCCGATTCTACTGTCATTCTTGTTACTTTAACAGCACCGACGGGGACGTGACTCGCGTGTGCATAAGCGCTACAGATGTGAAGCTGCGTTTGGGAGAAGAGGCGAGCTCACCTTCTCTTTCTTCGCTTTATTCGGCATCGCAGAGAAATGACCTCCCCGTCCCCCTGCCGACACGCGCCTGTGTCTGCTGTCTGCTCGCGCCCTCCCTCGCTCTCTCGCGCGCGCGCGCACGCGCTGGTTCGCTCGGTCTCCGTCCTGCGCGCGTGCTCGTGCTCGGTCTACGTACACACACACACACTCCCCGACACACTGTGCAGCGGTTCATCTCCGCTTCATCAATCTGATAGGCTAACGGTGGTCAGATGACCCAAGTCAGTCTGCTGCGTAGGTGTTGGCAGTGCTCACCTATGCAAAAGGTTTCTTGATTTCCTTAAAAAAATGCAAAAAAGGCCAGTATAAGCTTTATGCTGCTTTATTTGCATACGTATCATAAAGTAGTACTTTTGTATAGATTTTTACTGTTATGCCCGCTTAAATTTGAAGTATAAACACTGGATAGATTCAAAGTAACATTACCAATTAAAGCTTAAGTAGAAATTTTAGCTGAAATGCAGTAGCTGAAATCAAGTGAAATGTTGGACAGCTGAACCGCTCTACTGAGTACATAGCTGCTGGTACAGTAACTCTTCTATTTCTAACTCAAATTATTATATCTACTGGTGAGTAATCCAGACCAATTCCCTTGGGCAAAGTTGTGTCAGTCTGAAAAAATGTGAGTGGTTCCAGAATGTTAAGTGCTAAGAATCAGAAATGGTGTTTGCACCATTCCGGTACTGTATTACTAAATCTGGGGAATAAGACAGACTAGTTCATCCCGACTAGTAAGACGAACTAGATTCAGTTGAAATTTCCACTTAAGATGAACTAATATTGCTACGAAAATTACAAACCACGTATGTTGCGTATTGCAACCTCGTAACTTCTTACATGAGCTAATAAAATTTGCGGAGTGCAGTTGTTGAAAAAGCCATGGTTATGGATGTCAGGCTCACCCCATATACTGAGCATCATAGTTAGTATATTTACTTCTATACAAATTATAAGAAAAATAAGACCAGAAAAATGTATCATATAATATTCACGTCAACCCAGAGCACTTTTGATATTCATAAAGGTTTCAAAACGAACATGCTTAAATGGAAAAATCTAAACATATACAAGCACTATGATGATTTGAGATTGAAAATAAGTCCTATGGCTATGAAATCTTGATCTTTTGAATAAAACAGAACATAAATGTAGACGTCAATACCCAGTAGTATGTAACAGAGAACGTTTATAGTTCGTGAAAGTTTCCCGCCCCCTGGTGGTGATGTTTAACAAATACAGCAACACAGAATTGTAAAATTAATAACGATGCGGCAACAACCCTGGAATGTAAAATGATGTAACTTGTGAAGACACATATCAACTAGACTACAAAAACGAAATACTGGATCGTACATACATTTTTATATTTTAGAATCTATGTGCAATTGTAAATACTAAAATAATGGCGCATTGCAATTCAGATAGACAAGGTCCATCTAAAAAACGAACAAATTACAGTTCAATCTGAAAGAGATTTAATTACCATTTAATGGTTTATAATTACGATGAGAAATGTATTCCACATTCAGAGGTGCCTACCTACATATTATTCAGTAGCTCACATTTGAATAATACGAAACTAACGCGTAAATCTACGAAATAACGCGGATAAAGTTATCAATAGTCCTACAACAAATAGGCGTAATAAATATTTAAATGTACTGATGACTGATTTTTTAAATAAATATGTACATTCATAAATCATGTGTCCGTCTGCAGGGCATTGCCATTTCATCGTATACAATCTTCAGCATTTACTATCTTCTACAGAAACAATCTGGTTTGTTTAGAACAAAAGTTGTTCTAAAGTAAATGTGCACAGTATGGTGTTGGCAGAATAGGCCTATAATTTCGGCCATTGACGAATTTATAGCAGCCGTATTCCATGACATGGCAAAAACAAAGCGAAGTCTCGTGTTGGGGCTTGGCTGTGATTTCACCCCCACGTTGCATTGTGGGTATTGTATTATTTACTCAGACACTAACCTATCACATTTCTTTACTATCACACACCAAATCCCAGAAGCCCCATATCCGCCTGGCCCCGCTGTCACTTGACTGTGTTCCCATATCAAGCCTCCTCACTTCATTCGCGGTGAGGAGCGCGGAGGGCGGTATTGTCGGTTCTTTATGCTGTAGCGGTCTCTCTCTTCAACAACTGTTTGTTCTTTTTTTCTGCCGTTCAAAATGTCTGACGGTGGCGGAGGCGATGACGGCTCGGTCACCATGGAGGTGTCTGCTGCTGTGCAGACGGTGGCAGATATTTCGGTTTTGCAGAAGCACATCCGTAAACTTGTCCCCTTGCTCCTAGAAGATGGCGGCGAGGCTCCGGCCTCGTTGGAAACCGCCCTGGAAGAGAAGAGCTCGGTGGAGCAGATGAGGAAATTCCTTTCGGATCCTCAAGTGCACACGGTCCTGGTAGAGAGAAGCACCCTGAAAGGTCGGTCTATTGGCGAAGCCTCGGACGTCCATGCGCTGTGTTGTTTTCAGTGGGTGCATGAACAATGTCCTCAGTTTGATGCAGCGGATCTGGTAGTTATCTACAGTGCAGAAGGAAGATGGCAGACGTCGTCGTTATGTGGGGATAAAATAGCAAATTATCTACGGGGTTTCTGAGTGTCGCTGCCTCGTTAGCACTCCATTTCTCCATTTTTGTGAGTGCATGATTCTGCGGAGCATGGCGCTGCCGGGGCGTGCCGGCATGTGCCAGATCCTGAAGAACAAATCGGGGTATATTTTGTTACCTTACCTGAGGTTCATGAAAATAACGACATGCCAGCGACATCCCCCTTATATGAACAGATTATTCATTTTTAGTCTGGAAGTATTTTAAGTGTGGCATTGAAGTAACTAAACGTCGGGTTTCTGGTAGAAGACTGCTTCTTTTGTGTTTGAGCATATGACAGCTGTTTTGATGCGCTAGTTCCCCCCCTTAGGTTACCATCCTATAAATGAACCGTTCCATACTTTGAAATGCTTTGTTCCCTTTTTGCCTTGCGGTTAGTTATTGGGCAGATGATGGTCATCTGGCTGTTTTTTTATTATTATTTTAATTCTGGCTTTCCCATTATAAACCATTCATGTGAAGATCTAAGTTTATATCCCAGGCCTAATACAAAAACCTTTCTGAAATCTTGGTTAAGTGTGTTCCTATTTTGGAAGGAGAGGTTTAAAATTAGAATAAGAAATGAGTAAAAATTTCCTGAAAATGGCCGACATTGTCCCTTTTCACATTATTGAATGTCTTTCAGGAAAATCTGACTGCTTTTTTTCATTAGAATAATTTTTTATGTTGTGTAACTGTTTCACTCAGTCAGCAAGTTTGCTTGTGTTGCCCTGACTGGGCTTGTCCTGTTTGTTTCATACTGTACCTGGGTATTTTTATTTTATTTTATTTTTTAAATAAATAAACGGAAGTTAACTAAAAACCAAATTCCTGGGAAGTTAGGAGCTGCATTGCAGATTTAGCCCTGCTGATATCCAATATCTTCTGCAGCAATGACATCATTTCACCAGGAGCCCCACCCACCCAGACATCAGCTGATGCTGAAGCTGTCTGGGACAGCATTCCTATGCGTAATATTTATATGAGCAAAGTAGTTCGAAGGATGCCAGTGTTAAATACTAACAATATTATGACCTATTTAGCACCTTTCTATCTGTACCCCCAGAGCCAGTTATCCAGCATTATCATTCTTTTTATTTCCCAGATTCACATTTCAAATAAGTTATATTTTTGGTGTTGCTTCTAAAGTGATTTTGTGGTTATGTACTTGAATACAAAGGGGATGTCTGGCATTTGTCAGTTTCGGTATTTGTGACTCGTTGTTTCCCATGTTTTCTGGTTTCCTGGAGCAGCAGTTTTCATGCCACTGAAATTGAGGAAAGTAGCATATCTGCAGGAAGTATCTCCAGCTTTAGGCTGCTGTTGTAGGATTGAGAGTCTGCAGGTGGCAGGGAACCTGAGAGGAAATTTCAGCTTGTTCCGTGCTGCCACGGACTTGTGATGTCAGTCTTGGGAATTCTTGATTGCAAATTCAAAGAAAATTCAAATGTGTCTGTTATTTTACTAATATATGTATACATTTATAAATACATGTAATGTAAATGATTCTCATTACGCCATAGTATTCCTGTATTGTTTTAAGAAAATTATAACTAAATACAGGGTGTAGCAAAGTTGTTAGTGAATTACAGCCATACTTTGATGATATGGTATAATGCTTCTTTAAGGCATGGTTGCATAACTTGCATGTTTCTCCGTTCAGTTGTCACTAACAAATTGTGCATCTTTATGCCTGATGTTCAGGTCCCTCATTCTGAATCCAGTGCAGTTGATGGTTATAGTTCTGTTATTGCTTTTGTCAGACTGTATTGTTTTACTGCTGGTTAAAGAGCATAATGCTTTTAAAAGGGAGACTGTCTCTTAGCAGTATGTCTGCTGCTACCTGGTATTAATGGTTTAATTTGAAACATCCCGCTCTGTCATCCTCCTTAAATATGCGGTGTGTCTGTTCCTCCCCCCTTCCCTTTTTACAGAGGATGTGGGTGATGAGGGTGAGGAGGAGAGAGAGTGCATCTCCTACAACGTCAATATTGACATTCACTACGGGTTGAAGTCCAACAGGTG
>JAODKK010000025.1:2752167-2762840 GCA_026774405.1 Petrocephalus microphthalmus
GGCTCCACAAGTCAGTCACAAGCCTGGAGGGGAACCAAAAATCAAGGTGGGTTAGGACTGTTTTAAGGTTTGTATGCTTTTGTTTTAAGATGGTTGTTACAGTGAGGAAGTTGAACACCTCCATAATGAATGAGTATCTGTCCCTTTGAGAATATTCCTAATAGTTTTCTTTATTTCAGATACTCAATCACTTGTTTTAATTGGTCAAAATTACAACTTCAGACTCTCATCTACTGTGAAATCACCGTGATTGAGATGTAACCAACAGTCATGCTGATTATTTTTTTCTACTAAATTCTGGTTGCTCTCTTTCCAGAACGTTGTGCATGAGCTAAGAATTACCAACCAAGTCATCTACCTAAACCCACCCATTGAAGACTGCCGATACAAGCTCTACCAAGAGATGTTCTCTTGGAAGATGGTCATCCTCTCTCTGCCGCGAATCCAGAGTCAGCGTTATCAGGTCTGTATCAGTATTTGATGTAAAGAGGTCCAACTTACTGACGTATAGGCTGCAACTGCAGATGTAAATGTTTCTACTCTTGTGCTCTGATCAGGTGGGTGTGCACTATGAGCTGTCTGAGGAAGAGAAGTACTACCGGAATGCCCTGACCAGGATGCCCGATGGCCCTGCCGCACTGGAGGAAGCCTACAATGCAGTGAAAGAGATTGTCAGTGAGGTGGAGCAGTATGTCAAGGTGAGATCTGTCTGCCAGATTTGACAGGTCGTCATCAGTCTGCATAGAGGTGAGAGTTGCTTATCACCTGCTGCCTCTTTTGTCTTCAGGTGTGGTTACAGTACCAGTGCTTGTGGGACATGCAAGCAGAAAACATCTACAATCGCCTAGGTGAGGATCTCAACAAGTGGCAAGCCCTCCTAGTGCAGATTCGCAAGGCCAGAGGCACATTTGACAACGCTGAGACCAGGAAGGAGTTTGGCCCTGTGGTCATAGACTATGGCAAGGTGAGCTTGTTATTTAGATAGGAATTTTATTCCTTCCTCATACACAATCTTAAGGTATACACTCCCTGGTGCTGTTTTGTCAGTGAAAATGTTGGCATGTAGAGTACTGTGGTGAGCCGAACTGTTTAGTCTAATACCTTTCTCTGTCCAAAAATCCAGGTTCAGTCAAAGGTGAACCTGAAATACGATTCTTGGCACAAAGAGGTCCTGAGCAAATTTGGCCAAATGCTTGGCAACAATATGCAGGACTTCCATTCCCAGATCTCCAAGGTAAGCCCATCTGCATCTGCCTCTACTGTTGCACCTGAATCAGTGACTTTGTTTGACTCATCACATGTGTGTGTGTGTGTGTGTGTGTGTGTGTGTGTCTCCTTCTCCAGTCACGCCAAGAACTGGAGCAGCACTCTGTGGATACGGCCAGCACTTCGGATGCAGTGACCTTTATCACTTATGTGCAGACTCTTAAGCGCAAGATCAAGCAGTTTGAGAAGCAGGTTGACGTAAGTATTGTTGTCATGAGTTCTGTTTTGTGTTCTGCTAAGGTAGCTATATTTTAATGTGTGTGTTTGTATCGTGTTGCTTCCCTCTCCCTGTGCTATAGCTGTTCCGCAATGGCCAGCGCCTGCTGGAGAAGCAGCGCTTCCAGTTCCCGCCCTCCTGGCTGTACATCGACAACATCGAGGGCGAGTGGGGCGCCTTCAGTGACATTATGAAGCGCAAGGATACTGCCATCCAGCAGCAGGTGGCCAACCTGCAGATGAAGATTGTCCAGGAGGACCGTGCTGTGGAGAACCGCACCACCGACCTGCTCACGGACTGGGAGAAGACCAAGCCGGTTGCCGTGAGTGGACTCCTAGCTTGACCTTAATGTTGCTGAAATGGCCAGCCTGCGTTGTACTTATAAGATGAATCTTGCTGTACAGGGCAACCTGCGACCAGAAGAGGCCCTGCAGTCTCTCACCATCTATGAGGGCAAATTTGGGCGCCTGAAGGATGACCGGGAGAAGTGTGCCAAGGCGAAAGAGGCCCTGGAGTTGACCGACACTGGCTTGCTCAGTGGCAGTGAGGAAAGAGTCCAGGTACACTTTTTTTTTTTTTTTTTTTTTTTTTTTTTGTCAAGACCCAGCTGTTATGGAAGATGTGCTGGTTCGGAGTATCAGATCACATTTCTTTGGTTACCCTCGCTTGTTGTAGGTGGCTCTGGAAGAGCTTCAGGACCTGAAAGGAGTATGGTCTGAGCTGTCAAAGGTGTGGGAGCAGATCGATCAAATGAAGGAACAGCCATGGGTGTCTGTGCAGCCACGCAAGGTTAGTTATTCCTATGCTTGACTGTCCTTATTTCCAGCTCTGTACAGTGGTCTTGAATGCCCTGTGCTTTGTCTGTAGCTTCGTCAAAGTTTGGATGCCCTCCTGAACCAACTCAAGAATTTCCCAGCTCGTTTGCGGCAGTATGCATCTTACGAGTATGTGCAGAGGCTGCTGAAGGGATACATGAAGGTGAGTCTGTTGGATTGATCTGCATGATATATATATATAAGGTCTAGTATGATAATGTTTCGCATAATATTGCTGATGTATGTTCTGATGACCCCAACTGCTTCCGTACCTCAACACAGATCAACATGCTGGTGATTGAGCTGAAGTCTGAAGCTCTGAAGGATCGGCACTGGAAGCAGCTGATGAAGAGGCTGCATGTCAACTGGGTTCTGTCTGAGCTGACACTGGGTCAGATCTGGGACGTCGACCTACAGAAGAATGAGATGGTGGTGAAGGATGTGCTGCTGGTAGCCCAGGGAGAAATGGCCCTGGAGGAGTTCCTAAAGCAGGTCGGCACAAATGAAGCATTGTGGGACTATAGGTCCTTTGGCTGAAGGTGATGTGCAGTAGTTTGCATAGATGACATATAAGAATATAGCCCTGAGATTTGTGTGTAATTGTGTACAGATCCGTGAAGTTTGGAACTCCTATGAGCTGGATCTGGTCAACTATCAGAACAAGTGCCGTCTGATTCGAGGGTGGGACGACCTCTTCAACAAGGTCAAAGAGCACATTAACAGCGTGTCAGCGATGAAGCTGTCCCCTTACTACAAGGTAAGTAGAGTTAAAGACCTGCCTTATACTGTAGAATGTTTTTACCACTTAGCTGAATTTTGTATTTGTCTGGGTATCTGTTCTCCCTTCCTGTGGTTGTAGGTCTTTGAAGAGGATGCACTGAGCTGGGAGGACAAACTGAATCGGATCATGGCCCTGTTTGATGTGTGGATTGATGTCCAGAGACGCTGGGTCTACTTGGAGGGAATCTTCACTGGCAGTGCCGATATTAAGCACTTGCTACCTGTTGAGACTCAGAGATTCCAAAGGTAAAAACTGCACCTTATTTTCTTCCTCTGTTTTCTTAAAATGCTTAATAGCACCAACACAATGTAAGCAGTGGATCTTTGTAAGGACTTTTGTCCTTTTACAGCTTTACAGTTGCCGTTTAAATCTCTTTTTAGCATAAGCACAGAATTCCTGGCTCTGATGAAGAAAGTCACCAAGTCACCCCTGGTGATGGATGTCCTCAACATCCAAGGAGTGCAGAGATCCCTGGAGAGACTGGCTGACCTGCTTGGCAAGATTCAGAAGGCCCTGGGAGAGTACCTAGAGCGGGAACGCTCGTCTTTCCCCAGGTTAATGCCCGCTACGTTACATCTTGACATCATTGTGATGGTCCACTAGTGGAAGATTTGTGTAGACTTATTTGTGATCAAGGCTTCCTTTATCCTTCCAGGTTCTATTTTGTTGGTGATGAAGATCTGTTGGAGATCATTGGCAACAGCAAGAATGTAGCCAAACTGCAGAAGCACTTCAAGAAGATGTTTGCTGGGGTATCTAGTATCCTCCTGAATGAAGACAACACTGAAGTTCTGGGTATCTCTTCCCGTGAAGGAGAGGAGGTACAGTACATCTGCTGGGGACTGGCGAGAGACTGTAATATAGCTTGAGGTGATGATGCTGGAGCTAAAATGTCATCTTTCGCTTTACAGATCATCTATAAGACGCCAGTGTCCATTACAGAGCACCCCAAAATCAATGAATGGCTGACCCTTGTGGAGAAGGAAATGCGGGTCACCTTGGCCAAGCTTCTGGCTGAGTCGGTCACGGAGGTGGGCGCCTTCAACAAGGGCACGGGCGTCGATCTCAGCACCTACATCAACTGGATCGACAGATACCAGGTATTCTGGTTCTTCCAGTCTCATCAAAATTTTTGGGTAATGACAGATTACAGCATAAAACAAATTGTTTTTTGTTTGTCCTGCGCAGGCCCAGCTGGTCGTCTTGTCCGCTCAGATTGACTGGTCCGAGAACGTGGAGAGTGCCCTGACCACCATCTCCGGCAGTGAGGATATGTCACCCCTCCAGGGTGTCCTGTCCAACGTGGAGGCCACCTTGAATGTTCTGGCTAACACTGTGCTAATGGAGCAGCCCCCCCTGCGGCGGAAAAAGCTGGAGCACTTGGTGAGTGGAATCTGACGCCACCCCCTTCTTTCAGGTTGGGGGGAGGGGGGGGGGCTTGAATTAAAGACTGTATCATCAAGGTAATCTAAATATTAGAGGGTCATATGGAAAGGACTGGCGCAAAGTACGTTGGTATTATATCCTGTTATTTCCCTATCAGATTACAGAGCTGGTCCACCAGAGGGATGTGACCAGGACCCTGATCAAGAACAAGATCGACAATCCCAAGTCTTTCGAGTGGCTGAGCCAGATGCGCTTCTACTTTGACCCGAAGCAGACGGATGTGCTACAGCAGCTCTCCATCCAGATGGCCAACGCCAAGTTTAATTACGGCTTCGAGTATCTGGGTGTTCAGGACAAACTCGTGCAGACTCCTCTTACGGACCGCTGCTACCTGACCATGACCCAGGCCCTGGAGGCTCGGCTTGGAGGCTCCCCCTTCGGTCAGCATTCCCGAAGTCCACTTTAACTTGTCTGTCCTGTGCTTTTTTGTACACCATTTGTATGCTGTTATTCTCATTTTATGGAGGATTGCTTGTTCAATAGTGAAAGATTTCAGAGCTCCTTCATCCATAATTTGCCGGTATGTATTTTTAGGGCCTGCCGGAACTGGAAAGACTGAGTCTGTGAAGGCTCTTGGACACCAGTTGGGCCGCTTCGTGTTGGTATTCAACTGCGACGAGACTTTCGACTTTCAGGTACGAGTGGCTCGCTTAGCCCCTCTTCTGTAGTTGTATCCATGTGATTAGTGCATGACTGTAAAACTTCCCTGGGTTCTCCCTCCAGGCAATGGGCCGCATCTTCGTGGGCTTGTGTCAAGTCGGCGCCTGGGGCTGCTTTGACGAGTTCAACCGGCTGGAGGAGAGGATGCTGTCAGCCGTCTCGCAGCAGGTCCAGTACATCCAGGTGGCCCTAAGGGAGCACAGCAATCCCAACAGAGACCGCAGTATGTAATCACCTCTTGCATTGCTAATGTAACTCATTGTTTCTTGACTGAAGTAGTGCTGCTTTAACTTGACTTCCTCTGGATAGGTGCGCCCATCACCTGCGAGCTGCTGAACAAGCAGGTGAAGGTGAGCCCTGATATGGCCATCTTCATCACCATGAACCCTGGCTATGCTGGCCGTTCCAACCTGCCCGACAACCTGAAGAAGCTCTTCCGCAGCCTGGCCATGACCAAGCCTGACCGGCAGCTCATCGCCCAGGTCATGCTGTACTCTCAGGGCTTCCGCACTGCTGAGACCCTGGCCAATAAGATCGTCCCATTCTTCAAGTTAGTTCACATCGCTACACAAACTGTCTTGTTGTCCATGTGGCATGGACCAGATATGAGCTGTGGAATCTGGTGCATTGGTGTAACTGATCCACACTCGAGCCAAAGTGGAATGGGTGTTTCTCAGTGAGGCCCTGGCTTGCCGTGTCCCCTCAGGCTCTGTGACGAGCAGCTGTCCTCTCAGAGCCACTACGACTTCGGCCTGCGGGCCCTGAAGAGCGTGCTGGTCAGCGCCGGCAACGTCAAGCGGGAACGCATCCAGAAGATCAAGCGGGAGAAGTGCGAGCGGGGCGAGGACGTGGACGAGAACGAGATCGCCGAGAACCTTCCTGAGCAGGAGGTAACGCCTGCACTCCTCCCGGATACTCTGGATCTTCCCAGAGCAGTGTGAATGACAAACGGCTTTCTTATTCTTAATCATGGCAGAACTGCAATACTGGATTGAATTATATATTGAGAGCTGATATCCATGTTGGTCCATTTAGGTGAACACTGTGTTCTGGGTTTCCTCTTGGAACTGTGGTGATATTGCCCTCATGAGTGTATACCTACCTGCCCCCCAGATCCTGATCCAGAGTGTATGTGAGACAATGGTGCCCAAACTGGTGGCCGAAGACATTCCCCTGCTGTTCAGTCTGCTGTCAGACGTCTTCCCCGGAGTGCAGTACTTGCGCGGGGAGATGACGGCGCTCCGGGAGGAACTCAAGAAGGTCTGTGCTGAGATGTACCTGACCTACGGGGACGGCGATGATGTCGGCAGCATGTGGGTTGAGAAGGTATGTGCCACACTGAGGAACATTGTCCCCTGTGCTATATGGGTTTTACACCAAAGTTGCCTGCATCTACACAGATTTCAGGCTGTTGCAAAACCTTGGTCACATTTTTGTTGACTGGCTGTTTATAGTATTCATTGGCTTCTACGTTATACAGTTTCCTGTTAGAACTGAGTACCTGTTTGTTTGGCAAATGAAAATGGTTGGATTCTTATACTGATTGATTTCTTATCACAGGTGCTACAGCTGTACCAGATCACCCAGATCAACCACGGTCTCATGATGGTCGGCCCCTCAGGCAGTGGCAAAACCATGGCCTGGAGGGTGCTGCTTAAGGCCCTGGAGAGACTAGAAGGGGTCGAGGGCGTGGCCCACATTATCGACCCAAAGGCCATCAGTAAGGACCATCTGTATGGCACACTGGACCCCAACACCCGCGAATGGACTGATGGGCTGTTTACACACGTACTCAGAAAGTAAGCCATGCCTTTGACCTCTTTAATTATGTAGAGAACAATAGTTATTAAAGTAAAGCTTGAATGATAGATTGGAGACAAACTTCCACCTTACCAATGTTCTATACTTACAGGATTATCGATAACGTGCGAGGAGAGCTCCAGAAGCGACAGTGGATCATCTTCGATGGTGACGTTGACCCAGAGTGGGTCGAAAACCTGAACTCCGTGCTAGATGACAACAAACTCCTGACACTGCCCAACGGAGAGCGTCTCAGCCTTCCACCAAACGTAGGCCCTGATTCCTACCTCTACCGCCCGAGTATAGAACTGTAGTCTCCTATGTGACACCAAGAAAAAGATGCTGCAGTTTTACGGCCTTTGGTGCAGCTTGATGGCAAAACAAAATGCAAGCCGCATGTGGAGATAAAAATAGGTTTAACCGTTAGTGATTGTTTTAACCAAGCCGACTGTGTCCCCCAGGTCCGCATCATGTTTGAAGTGCAGGACCTAAAGTACGCCACGCTGGCCACGGTGTCCCGCTGCGGCATGGTGTGGTTCAGCGAGGACGTCCTCAGCACGGACATGATCTTCAACAACTTCCTATTCCGGCTGCGCAGCATCCCGCTGGACGAGGGCGAGGATGAGGCCCAGCGCATGCGCAAGGTCACGGAGGACGAGGGCGAGGAGGCTGCCTCCCCCATGCTGCAGGTATCTCCACGGTTCATTCTGCTGGTTGTTTTTCTCCTTGTGGGGTCCAGCCCCCTTAGACTTGTGGCAGTAGTGAGCTGATTATGCATTAAAAGCTCCTCCCATGTTGCCCCCCCCACCCCCAAGATACAAAGAGATGCAGCCGCCGTCCTGCAGCCGTATTTCACCTCCACTGGACTGGTGATTAAGGCCCTGGAACATGCCTCCAAGATGGAGCACATCATGGACTTCACCCGTCTGCGCTGCATGGGCGCTCTCTTCTCCATGCTGCACCAGGCGTGCAGAAACGTGGCCCTTTACAACAATAACCACCCGGACTTCCCCATGCCCATCGACCAGCTGGAGCGCTACATGCAGGTCTGCACACCCAAACCAACCATAGGGTAGAGCTCTGGCCCTCCGTTCCATCACCATGCTTCATTGTTGAATGGCACACGTGTGGCCACATTAGCATTGGGATATGATTCATATCTCTTTGAGCCCTTGAGGTTGTTACTGGTATACATTAAGTGTCTTGTCCACCATCTTTCATGGTGTAGTCCTCTTATAATATTCCAATACCCCTTCTAACGATGTGTCTCCGTGTGGAATTCATGTCCTCCACAGAGGTATCTGATCTACGCCGTCCTTTGGTCCTTCTCCGGCGACGGCCGTCTGAAAATGAGGGCAGAGCTCGGCGAGTACATCCGCCGCATCACCACCATCCCCCTGCCGTCTGCGCCCAACGTGCCCATCATCGACTACGAGGCAAGCAGATATTAACATGGCATCCATTCTTTTTGGCCGGTTTGGTCCCCACATTGTTAGCTTAATTCACTATAGAAGTCTTGATACGAATCGCCCTGCTGAGCTGTTGTAAGACAGGACTTCCCAGCCACTGGTTGCATATGTATCTCTCTGGAGGTTTTCGATGTTTGCATGCTCTGGAAGACCCGCATGTGCTGAAACGCCTCCCCACCCGTCACTTATTTTCCAAAGGTATCCATCACCGGAGAGTGGCAGTCTTGGCAGGGCAAGGTGCCCCAAATTGAGGTGGAGACTCACAAGGTGGCTTCACCCGACGTGGTGGTGCCCACATTGGACACTGTGCGCCATGAGGCTCTGCTCTACACATGGCTGGCAGAACATAAGCCCCTGGTCCTGTGTGGTCCTCCTGGGTCTGGTAAAACCATGACTCTGTTCAGCGCCCTGCGGGCCCTGCCAGACATGGAGGTGAGTGTGTGATGACTCAATCATAAAATAAAACGTAAAGATATATGATGGTGGGTATCGTCGTAAGTCTGCCTGTCTGTCCTCTCCCAGGTTGTAGGCCTGAACTTCTCCAGTGCCACCACCCCGGAACTCCTCTTGAAGACCTTTGACCACTACTGCGAGTACCGGCGGACCCCCAACGGTGTGGTTCTGGCTCCAGTGCAGCTGGGCAAGTGGCTGGTGCTGTTCTGTGATGAAATCAACTTGCCAGACATGGACAAGTATGGCACCCAGAGGGTCATTTCCTTCCTCAGACAGGTGTGTGAAATGCCTGGCAGGCAGCCAGTGTAGTAATGTGGAAGCCATGAGTAGCTATTTGGATGCGAACCGTCTTTTTAATTTGATTCATGCACAAATAATTCTGATTTCTCCTTTAAGATGGTGGAGCATGGAGGATTCTACCGTACCTCAGACCAGACTTGGGTCAAACTGGAGAGGATTCAGTTTGTGGGGGCATGTAACCCCCCTACTGACCCTGGGAGGAAGCCTCTTACCCACAGGTACATGGCAGACATGAAGCCGTCCCCCCAAATTGCATGAAGAAAAGCGTCTATTGAGTTATCACTTTTGTCCTCAGATTCCTGCGCCATGTCCCTGTGGTGTATGTGGACTACCCAGGTCCAGCCTCCCTCACGCAGATCTATGGAACTTTCAACCGGGCCATGCTAAGGCTCATTCCCTCACTGCGCACCTACGCCGACCCACTGACTGCTGCCATGGTGGAGTTCTACACCATGTCCCAGGTTTGGGGGATGTTATTCTAAAAAGCCAGCAGTGATGCCAGAATAAATGTGTAGCTGTGGAATATAAGAACCATTCTCCATAAAAATGTTAATCTATAAAGAAGTTAAATCCTCATTTAATATACATGTTAAATTGGTAATTGCACGCCAAATTCTGAAAAGCACTTAAGTTTTTGGCTTTTGCCTAGACTGACATAAACTGTCCTTGTTGACAGGAGCGTTTCACCCAAGACACCCAGCCTCACTACATTTACTCGCCCAGAGAGATGACCCGCTGGGTCAGAGGTATCTTTGAGGCCTTGCGACCACTGGAGACTCTCCCTGTGGAAGGTCTCATCCGCATTTGGGCCCATGAAGCCCTCCGTCTTTTCCAGGATAGGTAAGGAGCTGAGTACAGTGAGTGTGATGGGGTTTTTACCAATGGTTATAGATTAACATTAAGGCTAAAAATAGCATTAAGTCTTTTTGTGCATTAAGCAAATGTGTTGGATGAAGCTGACGGGGAACTAATGGCATCTGTACATGATCGCATGGATTCCCTGCACTGTGGATTAACCTCGACATACTTTCAGGTTGGTGGAGGATGAGGAGAGACGCTGGACAGATGAGAATATTGACATTGTGGCCCTCAAGCACTTCCCTAATATTGATCGTGAAAAGGCTCTGAACAGACCGATCCTGTACAGCAACTGGCTGTCCAAGGTGAGCTGATTTTGGTAGCTGAGGCTAACAATGATAAACCACACTTTTTACACAAGTAAATGACACTTTTTGGTTACACACCAAATTGGGTGGGATGTTGGGATGGTAATCTAGTAATGTACCATTTTCCAGGATTACATCCCTGTAGATCAAGAGGAGTTGAGAGATTACGTCAAAGCACGTCTTAAGGTCTTCTATGAGGAAGAACTTGATGTTCCTCTTGTGTTGTTCAATGAGGTCCTAGATCACGTCCTCAGAATTGACAGGTAAGTGCTTTTACAATAAGGATGGAGACACTTGGAT
>JAODKK010000025.1:2762940-2775159 GCA_026774405.1 Petrocephalus microphthalmus
TCGCTCCTCCATCCTGACTAAATGACACACACATTCTCTCCTCAGAATCTTCCGGCAGCCACAGGGTCATCTGCTCCTCATTGGGGTTAGTGGTGCTGGAAAGACCACGCTGTCCCGGTTTGTGGCTTGGATGAATGGGCTCAGTGTCTACCAGATCAAGGTTTGCTTCCATGACTCGTCTAAAAATGTGCACTCATCTAAAAGTAGTGAATAGAGCCATACAAAGCTTGTCTGTCTTCTTCTCAAACCTTTGCTTAGGTGCACAGGAAGTACACGGGCGAGGACTTTGACGAAGACTTGAGGACAGTCCTGCGCCGCTCAGGCTGCAAGAATGAGAAGATTGCTTTCATAATGGATGAGTCTAACGTGCTGGACTCTGGCTTCTTGGAGCGCATGAACACATTGCTGGCCAATGGAGAGGTGAGGGCACCATTCACTTTATTATGGAACAGTTGGTTTTGCATTAATTTCTTTCAGTGACTGATATGCTGTGTGCCTGTTGTACCCAGGTGCCGGGTTTGTTTGAAGGTGATGAGTATGCCACACTGATGACCCAGTGCAAGGAGGGGGCCCAGAAGGAGGGCTTAATGCTGGACACTCATGAGGAGCTCTATAAGTGGTTCACAAGCCAGGTGATAAGGAACCTGCATGTGGTCTTCACAATGAATCCATCTTCTGAGGGCCTGAAAGACCGTGCTGCCACCTCCCCCGCCCTGTTCAACAGGTGAGATTTAAGGCCTGATGCTGTGCAAAATCACATCATTTCTGCATAATGTTTGCCATTTGTTGGCTTAGTATCAGATCATTATGGCCTTTTATGATTGCCCAGCCGATTTCTGTCAAGCAATAAGTATATAAAGTGATCTTTCAACCTGTACCCTCCTACAGGTGTGTCCTGAACTGGTTTGGTGACTGGTCTACTGAGGCTCTCTACCAGGTGGGCAAAGAATTTACCAGCAAGATGGACCTGGAGAAACCCAACTACAAAGTGCCTGACTATATGCCCACAGTGTATGATAAGCTACCCCAGCCTCCCACTCATCGTGAGGCCATCGTTAACGGCTGTGTGTTCGTCCACCAAACGCTGCACCAGGTCTGACATATGACTTTGCTTCGCTGTTGTCCTACTTTGTTCTGTGAACGACTTGCATTTGTCTTTCGCTATAGGTTTCTGTGAAATGACAAAAGTTTGCTTGTTACTGCAGGCGAACAATCGGTTGGCCAAACGTGGAGGGCGCACTATGGCCATCACGCCTCGCCACTACCTCGACTTCATCAACCACTACGCTGACCTGTTCAACGAGAAGCGCAGTGAGCTGGAGGAGCAGCAGATGCATCTCAACGTGGGCTTGCGTAAGATCAAAGAGACTGTGGACCAGGTACTACAGGGCTATTGTCCTCAGAGCAAACTCGGATGCACCCACTTATCAGCATCTCCTGACTGCTGGACACAGGCACCCATTGGCATCTTCCCCTCTCTTAGGTGGAGGAACTTCGTCGTGACCTGAGGATCAAGAGCCAAGAGCTAGAACTGAAGAATGCTGCAGCCAATGACAAGCTAAAGAAGATGGTGAAAGACCAGCAGGAGGCTGAGAAAAAGAAGGTAATGTGACGTTGTTTTTTTCGGGCTATCTGTTGTAATCAACGGTTTTCTTTTTGAATGATTCCAGGTTGGAATACTTGGGTTGATTTTTGGTGGCCTTGTGCCATGTTTCCGTGTAGGTCATGAGTCAGGAGATCCAGGAAGCAGTCTACAAGCAGCAGGAGGTGATCAAAGACAAGCAGCTGAGAGTGAAGCAAGATCTGGACCAGGTGGAGCCTGCTGTCATTGAGGCTCAGAACGGTAAGGCTGCTCTTAATCAATCAATGATCGATTTTAACAGCCTACCCCACATGTGTATGGAAATAATCCTGCTGTTCTTGGTATTCTGCGGCAGACATTCTGAAGCACGTGGGTTTATGATTAAGTGCACATTAACGTACCTTTTGGAGGTGATCACTGCCCATCAGAGCATTCCGTTTAATTTCTCTTTGTATGTGTCAGTTTCAGGATATGCTACTGAAATCCTGTCTCAGTAGCTGGTATAGTCCGCTGTGTCTGGTTTGCTGTACAGTAAATTGTGCAGTAAATGCCTTTCCCTGCACCTGCAATTTTCACCTTTCTCTGGATTGTTCGCCCTTAGTTGTCCTCCTCTTCTATCTTGCTAACTTCTCTGCTGTTTTTCTCGCCTTGTTTTTTGTTTTTATTCTCTCATCACAACTCTCTCTGCTGGCTGGGCTTAGCCGTTAAGTCCATTAAGAAGCAGCACTTGGTGGAGGTGCGGTCCATGGCCAACCCTCCGGCCGCAGTCAAGCTGGCCCTGGAGTCCATCTGCCTGCTCCTAGGGGAAAGCACCACAGACTGGAAGCAGATCCGCTCCATCATTATGCGCGAGAACTTCATCCCCACCATTGTTAATTTTTCTGCTGATGAGATAAGGTGACTCGAGCAAGTGGAGGGTATGCGGTGGCCACAGATGTGCAGTGGAGTGACACCGATGTTGGTGGACAGAGGGGTCCCCCTCTAAAGGGACAAAGATGACCTAGCAGTAGAGTGAGCTCTCATACTCCCTACTGTACTCATTGGACTATACAATACGTATTTGACTAAATATTGACCTAGGAATAAATAGCCTTCTGCCTAATGCAGGATTCCCTAATTCTGGTCCTGGAGAGCCAGAATCCAACACTGTTTGCACATTTTCCTATTCAAACCCACCTACTAAACCTGGTAATTAGCTCATTGAGATGTTTGAGCAGGGAAATCCGCAAACTGTGATGAAATCTGGCCCTCCAGGAATTGGGGAGCACTGGCCTAACACTTGAGGTGTCGCTCCCTGCTCTGCAATGGCACCCGCACCACCCCACGAAACCTGCATGTTCCTAAAGTACCCTCCCATCTTTTCCCCCTCCCTCCCTCCCTCCCTCCAAACCCATCACCAGCTGTCAGCTCAATTAAGAAGCAGCACCTTGTTGAAGTGCGTGCCATGGCCAACCCGCCCGCCGCAGTAAAGCTGGCGCTAGAGTCAATCTGCCTCCTGCTGGGGGAGGAGACTAATGACTGGAAAAAGATCAGACAAGTTATTATGAGGGACAATTTCATCTCCAGCATAGTCAACTTTGTCTCGGAGGACATGAGGTATCGTTTTGTGTCATCCATCCTGTGTGTGTCTCTCCTGTTCGTCGGACAGCACGGGAACCTTCCTCGCCTCACCCTGCTGTTGGTCTCCTATAGTGGGTTTTAAACCATGATGATTACAAATCCTAGCTCCTATGTATGTGAGGGGCTCTGTCTGTTTTATTGAAAGATTTTAAATTGAGCACTCCTGGTGATTTGGAATTTGCCTTGGCTGGGGAATGCATTTTGCTCATAATTAGTAGTATAATTGCAGTTAAACAATGGAAGCATTGACTGCAGTCTACTGTACTCTAAATCCTTCTAGACATTTGACATCTAATTATCGGAATGATTTGTGTAATTCATCTGCCATCCACAATCCTACCCCACCCTCCCCTGCTGTATGTTCTAACACCTCTACTCTCAGTGAAATGTCAAATACTCGGGCTGGTGCTCATTTATTCTTTTTAATGACAGTGACTCAATCCGTGAGAAGATGAAGAAGAACTACATGTCCAACCCTAGCTACAACTATGAGCAGGTCAACAGGGCCTCTCTGGCCTGTGGGCCTATGGTGAAATGGGCCATTGCTCAGGTACAGGACACGTCACCTTGTCTCTTCTGGTCACACCTGTAGCAAGAATTGCTTAAAGCGTTGTTTACGTTGTATCCGACGGGTGGCTACCTTGGAATGTCTGATGCTAATTTGGCCTGGTTCTTACATGGATGTCTGGAAATGGATATTACATAACTAATTGGCTGTCCTACGAAAAGGGTTTCTGTATCGTTTGAAGACGTCGATTATGAAGTCGTCCATGTGCATTTCCCTGCAGCTCAACTACGCCGACATGCTGAAACGTGTGGAGCCCCTGCGCAACGAGCTGCAGAAGCTGGAGGACGATGCCAAGGATAACAAGTCCAAGGCTGAGGAAGTCGAGCAGATGATCCGGGACCTGGAGTCCAGCATCGCACGCTACAAGGAGGAATACGCCGTGCTCATCTCCGAGGCCCAGGCCATCAAGGCCGACCTGGCAGCTGTGGAGGCCAAGGTGAGGCCCCTGGGCCCCAGTGGCCAGCTCCGGACTCGGGAGGGGGGCGCTTCCTGCATCTCTGGTGCTGGAGATTCTCCAGCTGTAAATTTATTTATTTTTTTTGCTTCTGATTCTGTCCAGGTTAACCGCAGCACTGCCCTGCTGAAGAGCCTGTCTGCCGAGCGGGAACGCTGGGAGAAGACCAGTGAGACCTTCAAGAACCAGATGTCCACCATCGCCGGCGACTGTCTGCTCTCGGCAGCCTTCATCGCATATGCTGGCTACTTTGACCAGCAGATGCGGCAAAACCTCTTCACCACCTGGTCACACCACCTGCAGCAGGCCAACATCCAGGTACCTTGGGATTATACTTATGCTGTCTGTGTTCCCTCCTAAATATAGGCACTTTGTTTTCCTCCTCTTCTGTTGACCATGTGACCATGTGAGTCCCCCCCCCTATCCCCAGTTCCGCACAGACATAGCTAGGACTGAATACCTGTCCAATGCCGATGAACGGCTGCGCTGGCAGGCTAACTCTCTCCCTGCTGATGACCTCTGCACTGAGAATGCCATTATGCTGAAACGGTTCAACAGGTTAGTATGATGTCATACTTTTATGATCTGTGCCTAGATCAGCATGTTTTACATTATCTACTTGTATTGGTTTTTAAGACTGAATACTTGAGCTTCCATGTTTCTTGCTGCCCAGATACCCTCTGATCATTGACCCATCGGGCCAGGCCACTGAGTTCATCATGAATGAGTATAAAGACCGTAAGATTACCCGGACCAGCTTCCTGGATGATGCCTTTAGGAAGAACCTGGAGAGCGCCCTTCGATTTGGAAATCCTCTGTTGGTGCAGGTAAGGAATCTTACAGCTCCTGTTAAGGGAGTAGGATGTAATTTGAGTGATTGCTAATATTTGCTGGCAGTTCCTTCCATTGTGGTATTTTCCACATGAAATGGCTTTTGGCTTAGTTGGGAAGAGCTGTGCCTGTTGTGAAAGTTGGGCTCTTGTTTTAGGACGTGGAGAGCTATGACCCAATCCTGAACCCCGTGCTGAACAGAGAAGTGCGCAGGACCGGTGGCCGTGTGCTCATCACCCTGGGCGACCAGGACATCGACCTGTCACCATCGTTTGTCATCTTCCTGTCTACCAGAGACCCAACCGTAAGCCTTTTTACAGCCTCTAAATTTGAGAGTCATTTATTGCACAGAATTGTGGTTTCGTCATTTACTAAGGCCAGTCACATTCTTTTACAGGTGGAGTTCCCTCCGGACTTGTGCTCCCGCGTGACCTTCGTCAACTTCACAGTAACACGGAGCAGCCTGCAGAGCCAGTGTCTGAACGAGGTGCTGAAGGCGGAGCGGCCGGACGTGGACGAGAAGCGCTCCGACCTCCTCAAGCTGCAGGGTAACTCTGGCTGTTGCCATCATTGTAGTTTTTGATTTGACTGTTTACCCTAGTGGTCATAAATAATATAGCCCTGCAGTAAATTGCAGCAAGGTTCTAGGTTCTGTGAAGGAAGGGGGTTGGTTGGAATAATGAATAATATTCAGACCATCTGTCCTTCCATCTCCAGTTCAGTTTTCTTAGTCTTAGTCAGAACAATATTCTAGAGGGTCTGCCTTACGGGATCTGTACTTAAATGACCGTTGTACCTTGCAGGCGAGTTCCAGCTGCGTCTGCGGCAACTGGAGAAATCACTGCTGCAGGCCCTCAACGAGGTCAAGGGTCGCATATTGGACGACGACACCATCATCACCACCCTGGAGAACCTGAAGAAGGAAGCAGCGGAGGTGACGCGGAAGGTGGAGGAGACGGACATCGTCATGCAGGAGGTGGAGACTGTGTCCCAGCAGTACCTGTCGCTCTCCTCAGCCTGCAGCAGCATCTACTTCACCATGGAGGCCCTGAATCAGGTGACGCCACGGCTCTCCATGCCCTGCCCCCCCCCGCTCAGCGTGGGGGTGTCTCACCAGGTATGCCGTCGTTATCTATGCCACTGAAGCGGTCCTTTCCCTTCCAGATCCACTTCCTGTACCAGTACTCGCTGCAGTTCTTCCTGGATATCTACCACACCGTCCTGTATGAGAATGCCAACCTGAGGGCCATCAGCGACCACAGCCAGCGCCTCTCGCACATCACCAAGGATCTCTTCCAGGTAACTGCCCCCCCCTCCCGTGCGTGGGGTACAGGGAAGGAGCCGGCAACACGGTCTCATGTGTTACAGACAGATTTTAAAACAAAAAGGAGCGCTTTCCTTGGAGGGTTCCTTATGAATGCGTACAACTTGCCCCTGTGCCATGTCGAGACAGGATGTCACGCGTGTTTGTGACTTACAAGTGAGGAATCGGAAGCCTCACCCATGTACAAAAAGTTATAGGAATTTTGTTTTGCTGGCGGCCCGAGAGTACAGTTTAAATATACCGTCACTAATAAAATACACAACAATAAATAGAAAATAAAATGTAAGTAAATAAACAAACAAACAAACAAACATGTAGCCATATAAATAACAGCGAGACAACAAATTGTGATGTAATAATACTTTGGGCTAAGTGCAAATAAGCTTTGAGTCAATAGGAGTATAGAATACAGTGGGTGTCTAAGTGTGGAAAGGTCTCAGGTGCCAGTGTGCTTTCATGAGCGGCAAGGGCAGTGGCCTGGGGGAAGGAGCTGTTCAGATGGCCAGTCATCCTTGTACTCTGATGTAATTAACAGTTATTTCTTTTTTTCCCCCATTTCCTACAGATTGCTTTCAACAGGGTGGCCAGGGGGATGCTTCACAGCGACCACATCACCTTTGCCATGCTCCTGGCCAGGATCAACCTGAAGGGCATGACCAGGTAAGGCAGACGGAGGGCGCCTGGACACGGCAATCAGGCCAGCCAATGGGCGCCACTTTCAGCACTGACACCGGGCTCTCCTCCAGTGAGCCACCCTACGACGCCGAGTTCCAGCACTTCCTGAGGGGGAAGGAGGCCGTGCTCACCGGCATCTCCATGCCCAAAGTGAAAGGGCTGAACACGGAGCAGACGGAGGCCATGATTCGGCTCAGCCGCCTGCCCGCCTTCAAAGACCTGGTGGCTAAAGTGCAGGCCGACGAGGTGGGGGGAGCCGCCCTGCTCTGCTCGCTGCAGGTGTCACCCTGTCGTTAAGAGTCTGTTCATGTGGAAAGCTGATTCATTACGTTTCTTTTGCAGCAATTTTTCATGTGGATCGAAAGCAGCTCTCCAGAGCTGTCCGTGCCCTACCTCTGGACAGAGGAGAAGACATCAAGTGAGTGTTAAACTAAGCATTGGGTTAGAGCTGCTGTTTAAATATATTATCTCTATGAAAAAGGGCTTTAAAACTGTATTGGTTTAATTGCTGCAGAGAGTGAATTCTTTTTCTCTCTCTCCCTCCTCCTTGAGCAGCTCCCATCGGTCTGGCTGTCCACCAGCTGCTCCTGATCCAGACCTTCCGGCCGGATCGCCTCTTGGCCATGGCACAGATTTTCGTGTCCAAGGTCCTTGGGGAGAACTTCATGTCCATCATCGAGCAGCCTTTGGACCTGGCCAGCATTGTTGACAATGAGGTTGATGAATCTTCTGAACCTCCGTCTGTCCATTTAGATGTTTCAGAAATGTCACTGTGATTGAAAAGCTGGGAAGATTGAAATCCAGGGCTTTGAAAAAGCCAAAGATTATCTTTGGAATAGATCTGTGTTAAGTTCCAATGTGATGCATCCACTCAGTGGCTGGTTTGTTAGGTTCACTGGCTTATTGTGAACCTCAAAATTGTTAATTATGTGGCTACATACAGCAAGCAGATGGGGTCAGGAGTCTCTGTTACTGTCTGCCGAAGCATTTCAATGGCTAAGATGCGTCATCTAGCTAATTTTTAATGTAGCGTGATTGTTGGTGCCAGACTGGGTGGTTCCAGCATGTCAGAAACCTTCTTGTGATTTTCACACGCTGCAGTGTCTGGAGTTTACATGGAATGGTGTGATAAACAAAAGGCACTCAGACAGCAGCAGTGCTGTGGCTGAAAATGCCTTGTTAAGAGGTCAGAGGAGAATGGCCAAACTCGTTAAGGCAAAAGGTCACAGGTGCAAAAATAACAGCTCGGTACAATAGTGGTGTAGGGAGGTTTTCCTGAATACTGTCTTTGAAGCAGGTCTGTAGGCAAAAGTGGACCCTACCCAGTACTACCTGCTAAAGTAGCCACTGAGTGGTTCAAGGTGTCTAATTTCTAATGCAAAGCATACTTTGTTTAAAAGGCTTGTACTGTACCATCTTACTGTTGCAACAAAATAGTCTAGTTCTCAAAGAATTACTGTCTGTTTTAATGAAAACCCCCGAAAATGATTATAACTTTAAATTCACTCTTAACGGCGTTCACACCCCTCGCACCATCCCAAGTGTATTGCATGTTGCTCTGCCCAGGTAAAGCCCAGTACCCCAGTGCTGATGTGCTCTGTACCCGGCTACGATGCCAGTGGACTCGTGAGGGACCTGGCGGCCGAGCAGAACAAGCACATCACCTCTATTTCCATCGGTAGGTTTGGCCGAGGCCTTAATGCCTCCATCTGATCAAGGCTGTCGCCATGAAATCGACTTGAATTCTCTTTAATTTTCCGTTTTCAGGGTCTGCCGAGGGATTCAACAAGGCCGATCGAGACATCAACACCGCAGTCAAGTCTGGCAGGTGGGTGGTGCTACTCTCCTTAGATGCTGCTCGATCTTGGTCATTAAGGACCTCAGCATCTACACACTGAAGGTCTGAATCGCACTGTTCAATCCCGTATGGCAGATGGGTGATGCTGGAGAATGTTCACCTGGCCCCAGGCTGGCTGATGCAGCTGGAGAAGAAGCTTCACTCGATGCAGCCCCACTCCAGTTTCCGCCTCTTCCTCACCATGGAGATTAACCCCAAGGTCGGCATGACTTGGGACGGCCGATTTGTGTTTTTGGTGTCTGTGAGCATCGCATGTTGGTGTTTGATTCGGTGCCTCTCCACTCAGATCTTCTCCATGCCGTTCCCTCCTCCAGGTGCCGGTGAACCTGTTGCGTGCCGGTCGCATCTTCGTCTTCGAGCCTCCGCCGGGTGTCAAAGCCAACATGCTGAGGACATTCAGCAGCATCCCTGTAGCTCGTATGTGCAAGGTGATGGAAACTGGGGAACGAAGCTCTTGTGAAAAATTTCTCTTCTGGTGTTTACATGACTTTTGTGCCTTTTAGCTTGACATGACATGAAAACGAAATGGAAGCGCTTTATGGCAGTGCTTGTGTGTTAAGCCGTCCCTCACTGTCATTCTCTTTGTAACCGCAGTCCCCCAACGAGCGAGCTCGGCTCTACTTCCTGCTGGCCTGGTTCCACGCAGTCATCCAGGAGCGTCTGCGCTATGCCCCCCTCGGCTGGTCCAAGAAATACGAGTTTGGCGAGTCGGACCTCCGTTCGGCGTGCGATACCGTGGACACCTGGCTGGACGACACTGCAAAGGTGCGAAATGTAGACCCGTTTAGTTACTATTTATAGTTTTTGTGGGATGTCATCAGAACAGATTGCCCCTGCTAATAAGAGATTCTCTTTTTCTCAAACATACTGGTCTGCTATGAAACATCAGTAATATCAGTCTTTCTTTCTGTGATGTGTGATTTAGATTAAAATAGAATCGTATTATACAGCCGTATCATTTTAAGACCTTAAAATAAGCCCATGTATACTGAAGAATGTTTTTCTTTGTCACGTGGTGTGTATCAAAGTAACAGAAATCACGTAGTTGCTTAAAATACTTCTAGAAGTTTGGTAATGCAGCTCTCAGACCTGCGAGGAGATGTAATGATGCACACATGTATGTCTTCACTTGCTGACGGCATCTCGAACCGTCTTGCCCCATAGGGCCGCCAGAACATCTCCCCCGACAAGATCCCGTGGGCGGCCCTGAAGACCCTCATGGCGCAGTCCATCTACGGGGGGCGCATTGACAACGAGTTTGACCAGCGTCTGCTCAACACCTTCCTGGAGCGCATCTTCACCACCAGCAGCTTCGACAGCGAGTTTAGGCTGGCCGTCAAGGTGGACGGGCACAAGGACATCAAGATGCCCGATGGCATCCGGTCAGTGGAGGGCTTGATGTAAACTGATCGCGGCTGGCTCCGTCTTCAATAAGATGGTAGTCTGGAGTCCAGCAGGATGTTTTAGCCGCCTGAGTGACTGTGTGTTTGATCTGTAGGCGAGAGGAGTTCATACACTGGGTGGAGATGCTCCCTGACACCCAGACCCCATCCTGGCTCGGGCTGCCTAGCAATGCTGAGCGAGTTCTGCTCACCACTCAGGGTAAAGTCCCACTCCAGCTGTCGACTGGGACAGACTCTCATTCTCATCACCTCTGTCCACTCGATGTTCATTGGTGCTCTGTGCTGTTCTGGTTTTTAATGGGTCTTGTTTTTCAGGCTTAATCCTCACAATACAACTTATCTTTTTTAATCTCCTCCATTCTACTCTAACAGAGCACATCTTACTCTATGTATGGTGCCGTGTGTCCATCTCATTAACAGCCTGAATTAACTGGAAGTTATGGCGACTTTGCCGATTTTAAATGTAAGGGGTCTCTGGTCTGTGGATGTTACACTGTAATGCAGAGAGGGGTAGGCCGGTGAAATGCAATTAGAATAGGTGACCCAGTGTAGGTGCCTTTGGCCATGCATATGATGGCATGGCCTCACCTGACATGTGCTTAACATGCTGCTGCTTCTACCATACGTATCAGTGGGTGTGTTCTGCTAGTAGCAGTGGGGGGGGGGGGGGGGGGGTGGTCCTCAGCCTCCAGCAGCTGTATTTCACCACCATCATGTCACCTGATGGCCATCCACTTCCAGCTTTGCGTTTTTCCATCCTGTCCTGTGTTTTTTTTTTTTTTTATTTATTTATTTTTTCTTCTTTCTTTCACTTGGCTCCCACCAAACTTACCCTCAGTTTGTTTACTTTTTTCTAATGCATGGGTAACTAATCACTTTTGGTAGTATGTTTTGGAGTATTAGGCGGTAGTAAATTTCTGTTATAATTTTGTGTTAAATTTTATTTGTTGCTTTGCGTAACTGACAAAAATGTGGCACTGTAGTTTTTGATTGCTACATTACTTTGGTCATTTTTATCCTTACCATTTTGTTTGTGACGGATCATTAGAGGTTTTTCGTTTTCCATTAATTTTTGTCTTCCTCCTCCCCTCCCCTCGGCTTTTCGGTACCCCCCGCTGACACCCTCCTGCGCACCCATCCTGACCCGTGTGCTTGCGTGCCTCAGGCACTGACATGATGGGTAAGATGCTGAAAATGCAGATGTTGGAGGATGAGGATGACCTGGCCTACGAGACGGAGAAGAAACAGCGCACCAGCTCGTCATCTGACACGCAGCCCGCCTGGATGAGGACGCTGCACACCACTGCGTGCAACTGGCTGCAGCTCATTCCCCAGTCAGTCAGCCCTCTCAAGCGCACGGTAGACAACATCAAGGTAAGGGGAAACACCACCACCTAGAGCTCTGGAGGCCGTAGAGAATCCCAAAGGACAAATGGATGTCTTGAGGATACCCCCACCAAAATGCTTTAAAAATGTAGTCTCTGGGATGGAAAAACCCAGCATGGATGTATGCAGGTGAATATTCAGGTTAATTTTTAAAATTTGTTGCTGTGTGCTGATGTCCTTCTGCCTTTCCTTTTGGCTGCACCGTCCTCCTCAGGACCCTCTATTCCGCTTCTTCGAGCGGGAGGTGAAGATGGGTGCCCGGATGCTTCAAGAAGTGCGCCAGGACCTCACTGACGTTGTGCAGGTGTGCGAGGGCAAGAAGAAGCAGACCAACGTTCTGCGCTCGCTCATCAACGACCTCGTCAAAGGTGCCGCGCCCCGCCGCAGGTTCACTGGGGCTGTATAGACAAATCGTCCGCCGTAGATCTCTCTTCTCGGAGACTTCTGCACTTGCTCATGCCTCAGAGCTACTCAGTTTTACTCTTCTGTCAGTGTTGGCAAACTCGCTAATGCTGCAC
>JAODKK010000025.1:2847197-2858521 GCA_026774405.1 Petrocephalus microphthalmus
GAGCTTCATGCGTGCGAAGGAGACCACTGCCCGGGAAAAGGACCTCCTTCGCAGTGTGAAGGTACAGTATCTCAGGGTCACTTTCAGGCCTTTTGCACTTGCTGGGTCCTTTACTCGCCTGTGCTCTCCATACCACCCCTATCCCTCCTTTTCTCTCGCGTCTGTAACTCTCCTACCATGTATTTGACTAGCAATGGGACAAAATGAAGAAATTCTGGAAAAGCTCACTGTCTCTGTACACATGCGTGACTAGTACTTCCACAATATCAGGTCAGGCTTAGGTTTTAGGTTTACTCTGGGTCTACTCAGGCTGGGTCAGGTTCGGTCCCAAATTCTGAGGTACAGGCCAGGCTCAGGCATAAATCTCAGGCCTGTTCAGGGGCTATTCTCCATACGTGGATTACTCGTTTAGCCAGATGAAATTGTTGGTGATTTGGCATGATCCTAGATCTGTCGGTCCTTCAAAACTCTTGCTGGATGTATTGCTATAGCAACACATCCTAATCCTCAAACCCGGGGTGCGTTTCCCAAAAGCTCCTCTTAGCAACTAACATAGTTGGACTCATTCAGTTTGATGATGCTAATGCAGTTAGCAATTATGCTTTTGGGAAACGCAGCCCCTGCCTGGAGCAGGTTTGCTCTGTGTAAAGAAGGATTAGCTTAATCAGTGTCCGCGTGTGGAGATCCATCCAGTCATGGTTTCGCCATTCATGGATGAGCAGCCAATTGCTATCGGTGCGCAAATAGAATTTCAATTCGATCGGCAACATCCAGTTTTCAGGTAATCTTTTAGAGAGATACCGCTTCAGCCAAGTTGGAATAGTAACCCTCAATTCACTAGCTCCTTATATTAGAAGTCAAACCTGGCGAAGTCAGGCTCTCACAACCACACAGACAGTGTGCATCTCCTTGAGATTTTTTTGGAAGCAGCATTTTTCTGCATACTGTAAGCGATGTGGAAAATCTGAGTGCAGTTTGCCGGGCGATTCACAAAGTCCATTTGGCCCTGAAATATATCCTTGAAATGTATTTTTCTGCTTCACTTTAACCTGTTCCCCATGTCCTGACTGTGCTTGTTTGATCTGGAATCATAATGTGACACATTTGAAATGTAACACTGCATTCAAGTAATAAGCATAATTAAAAACTACTTATGCATTTAATCTGTAGGCCACTTTTTGCCAGCTGTATTTTCTGGTTTGGGCTGCTTTTGCCGTTTCCTTTTGGTACAGATTAATTTTTTGAAGTCATCATATCACTCCAATAAGAGGTCCTGCTCGGCTCGAGTGGAAAAATTGTGCCCAGTGAGAGAGTTTGCTGATCATGTTTTCTAGACTTTATTTTTTATACATTTATATATAGGCTTTTCAAGCAGTGCAATCATCTTGGATGATTGGATCCAGCTAAGCTAATGCACTCCTGAAGTGCGCTTAAGGAACCGACTTAACTGGATGGTTTTTACCGACCATAGACTGATCCAAGAGGAGGCTTATCTTTAATGATTTAAGTGATGTAAGGAGAATACCCCTCTGGACTCTACCCTCTCTGCTAGATGGGGTTTGGCATTTGGGATGAGGCGGGCATATGTACATAATTAACCTTGACAGCAGTTTAGATACTGTATAAGAAGGAATTGGAGAGATTTTGGGCAAAATAGTTGGGATGTTTTCCAGTAACAAACAAGCAGTGAACTGGTGGTGTAGATTTCCAAAATATGGAATTGTGTGTTCCAGGATTCAGAGCTGTCTAGGAACATGCCGGGCAAGGTGAAGGTTTCAGCACCCAACCTGATTGTGAAGAGGAAGTGAGGCTTACCCAAAGCACCTCTGCGCTTTTTGTAAATAAACTGTACAATCTACTGAAATGTACCATTAGTCATTCCCTTGTTTTCAAATGCCTGTCGACACCTGCGTGTAGGAAGCCAGGGGGATCATCCATCAAGACCACCAACTCTTCACTTTATTTAACTGACAGACATACTTACAGCATTTGACAAATAAAAATACATTGGTGAGTAAGTAAAAGCTTTTAGTGCAAATGCCCCACATTGTCACGATTACAAGTAAATGGCATTAATGCTACGGTTTAGGCTAAAGCTGTCATGAGCTACAGGGACAGGCAAGCCGGCAGGCCCAGCCAAACCCACTTTCGGCATCAGCAGGAGTTTGATTGGCTTGCAGCAGTACAACCGCACATGACGAAACAGAACTAATCCGTTCATACATTACGCGTATTAAAACTAGACGTTCAGTAAGAAGTGCGGCTCATGGTACTCACGTCCTCCTGATGCTTTCAACCAACGTTTCAACCATGTTGAACAATCAAAGCACGTACGGAGAAAAAAAATAAAATAAAAACTACAGACCACTTTCCCAGTCGACCCAATGTCCAAAAGCCGGAGCTGGAAAGCACACCGAGTCCGGCTTGCTGGAGGCCGTCAGCTACTCCCTCCTCGCGGGTGCATGCTGACGCACACGTTTCCCGGGGCACCGGGTGCCTAGGAGCCCAGCGTGTTGATGACACCCAGCCTCAGCATCAAGCGGTGCAGCAGGTGTTTGGGCAGGTGGTTCCAGGAGCCAGCCAGCTGCTCCCGGTGCTGCAGGACCGCCTCCATGCAGAACCTGCGAGAGGGACACGGCGAGGGGGGAGGGGCCAGCTTCAGCATCGCATCCATACACATCCTGTTTCGGGAGGGGTTAATAGGCTAAAGCCGGTTTCAGACCAAACGCGGCGTGGTCAAAGATGATCTTTGTTGAACTTTGACCGCTGCGCACCGTGACGCATTGTCGCGCGATCAATAGAAACAGGGCACTGAACCGGGCACTGAAATCTAAACGGAGAAAAAACTTATTGTCCGTGTCTGAATGCCCAGAGATACATGACACAAGCATACCATCTTTTTGCATGCAAAATACACATCGTTGCTACTGACCGCGAGCCAAAATGACAGGAGGGAGTTTTGAAAACCACGGCCACTCTTTGCGCAGAAGCCCCGCGGCGAGCACAGCGCGCTGAGCGGACGCCGCTGTTTTATTGAATGGGGCGGGCACAGCGCATGCCGCGTCCGGTCTGTAACCAGCTTTAGCCTATTAAGGACCATATAAGCCCGATTAAGGCTGGGTTGGAATGAAAACATTCTGGCAGGGGGGGCGCCAGGAACGGAATTGAGAAGCACTGATTTAGGTTAATGTCAGCTAACTGATGTTAGCTCTCCCAGTAGACAGCCGACAGCCTATTTCACTATATGAACCACCAGCTGGCACTACCAAGTGTCTTCAACACAAACTTAAAGATTCAACCAATCACACTTATTTAACAAAGAAAACACATATGTCACTGAAGCCTCTCAGATAAGAGAAAGGCTGCATCAAATCACCAGGTGTTCACCGCACGTATGAGACCTGATTAAGCCCACCCATCACAAAAATGACCAACATAAATACCCAAATCACAACTGTTGATCATTAAGGTGGCTCTGGGGTATGGCCCCCTAAGGGTTTTAATATAAAATTTAAGATTGTACATACCTCAGAAGAGACTTCGGCTGGACACTGAAAATCAGAACCTCGTTGCTGTGAGCCTGCGGGGAGAAATGGTTCTGTTACTACCGCATGCTTAAAAATTAAATTCGGCAGTCACACAGAGTGCCTTCCATCGCACTCCCTAACAAATACACACCCATTACAGGGGAATACTAAAAAAGGGGCACTGATGTTATCTATACTCGAGACTAAACGGATGCTCAAAGCTTACAGAGGAAAGCCATTTCCTTTATAGTTAATGGGTCAGATGTCAGCTTTTGCGTCCCCAAAAGAAACATTGTATAGCCTACGTCGTGCATAGCAGGATGGCCGCTCACCGCTTGCTGGTGGGACAGCAGGTTGTTGGCACAGCCTCCGAAGACAAACACCTCGCCGTCGGGCCCAGAACAGGCCGTGTGCCACAGCCTGGGGGCAGAGTTAGAAGGTGGCAGCTCAAGATGGGCTAAGTGGGAGACCACTGTTCCACAGAAGAAAATTAATTCTGAAGTAGTCAGGACTGAAAAAAATGACCTCACTAGTCACAGTTTTTGAGGATTTGCTGTATTGTGATCAGCAAAGCCTACACACACACACAGCACCACTAACAGGACACAGTACCGACGGCTCACCTGGGGCTTTCTGTATTGCTGTGTTTGTAGGACTTCCACTCGTTCCTGCTCACACAGTACAGCCAGGCGTCACCTGCGGGGGGGGGGGGGGGCGGGTGACTACCCTCACACAGCTCAACTGAGCCCCAGCTTGTACACACTGTGGTGCACACTGGCCCAGACATTAATAACCAGACAGAGGAAAAAGGGCCCAGCCACACGCTTACTGAGGGTCTGTTTGTCTGTGGTGAAGCCACCGAATAAAAAGATGTGGTCAGGTGATACAGGGATGAAGGAATGCCAGGACCGGCCCACTGGACCTTGCTGGGGGACACTCCTGCGAGGGGGTGTAGCGTTAGGGGGTCAACCCAACAATCAAGGACTACAATTTTGCTAATTGTTCAGCTATTTTAGATCACCTTCACAAAATAAATAGTAAATAAAACATACATTTCAGTCCACTCCCAGGTGTCCAGGTTGATGTAGTACAAGTCATTCAGGCGGTGTTCCTGTTACAGACCAAAGACAGCACATGAACTAGACACTTTCAAAATGACAACAATGTATTCCTTGGATGACCATGCCGCTTCCCCCAAATGTAATCCCTACTCATCCCACACCCCCAACAATCTCTACCCCACCCATTTTGGTGCGATTTCCTTCAAAATGAATGCCATCCAAGACCATGTTCCTGGAAAGCTTGAGAAACACCCATGAAATACTTTTAGAGTTACTGTCTTCACAACATGAAGGACCTCCCGAGTCTGCCCTTTCCTTCCTTGGCTGCCATCTCAAAATGTGATCCCTTCCAGATCTTCAGCTATACAATAGGGGGGCAAGCTTGACTAGGACTTCATAAATGCTGTCTGTAGTGACAGCTAGGTTACAAAACCAAAAGTATTCCCCATCCATGAAATTATTAAAACCCATTTCACTTGAATGAACGAAAGAGGAAAATGGTAGCCTTCATGATGGAAACCCCAACCTACCCTGTAGCGGCCCCCAAACACGAAGCCACGGTTGCCCAGAGTGGCGCAGGCGTGAGCTGCCCGCGGGGACGGGGGATTTCCCTGAGGGGGAGAGGGGAGTTCATCTTAATACCTCGAACCTAAACATATCCTGGTTGCATTTATAAGGACAAGCAGCAATACCCCCCACTGCAAGTCAGAACTGAATCTGTCCTAATAGGCACTACCCGGTGAACAAACCCAATAGAGATGGAATACCTTTGTGACCGGCTGACTCCAGGTCAATGCGTCCAGGTCAAGGACGTGGATGTGATTATTCCAGCCCCGTCCAGCACCATTTGCCTATGATCACACAGACACACACACAAAATTCAGACATCTTTAGATAAGCCACTTACATCTTAATATGCAAAACATCAAGCGGTTGCTGCTAAATGAAACATAATCCTGGTTTAATGGTACAATTAAATAGTTATTTATACTTTCCCATGTTTCCAACACACATTTCCTTCTTCCTGGGGAGTTCCAGCTGGCTAATTTTAAAAAGACTCCTAATCCAAATCCAACGAAGCTCAAATCAAGCCTAACACATCAATAAGTGGCTTTTTGTAATGAAGAAAATGGTTTGTGGGAATGCCTCAAAATCAAGAGTGCCCAGTTTGCTTTTTGCGGGAAAAGCACCTGCACTGGCAAACAAAGCTGGGATCCGCTTCCTCCTATGGAAGAACGCTGGCTTGTCATATGGCAGACGTCTTACCCAGAATGACGACTCGTCGTATTCAAATGTCCCCAAATGGCCACCTTGAGCGACATAGCCGTATCCCCCGAAGAACGCCAGCCTTCACACGCAAGAGATAGATAACATCATCTGCATCTCGCAGAATTAGGAGCACACGTCAGGCTAGTGGGGGGGGGGGGAATCACCTGTTCTGGTGTACCCAGCAGCCCAGCTTGTCTTTGCAGGTGGGAGCCAAGCCCTTCAAGGTCCTCATCTTCTCCCAGCACAGCACCTCAGTCGTCCTCAGAGGAAGACGATAAAACTGCAGGGCGAAGCAATGCACCAGAGGGGGGCTGAGTAAAGAGTAAACCCTACCTGAGCCCAGTTAGCAGCTTTAATTACAGTTCATTGCCTAATGGGAGTCTGATAAAAGGTGCAGGAAAGGGCATGGGGGTGATTTTAGGTTTTATTTTACTGGCTCTGCACTGGGGGAAAAAATGGATCAAATTAAAAAAATGTAAAATTCAGTTTAGCCCATAAAAAACAGGTTAAACCATAAGCATGTGGCTCAGCGGGCTAAGTCTCTGTGCTTGTCATTGGAAGGTCCCTGGTTTGAGCCCAGATTTGGCAGAATAGCCCTTAACCTCAGGCTTCATGGGCGCCGCTGCAGGTGGCTACCCTTCAATGCCAAGCTTGCTCTCACCTGTATATGTATCAGAGTTCTGCGTGTGTCACGGACAGCAAGATGGAGTTGGCAAAAAGAAAAATTTCCCCACGGGGGATCAATAAATATCATTATTTTTTTATGATGGAAATTTTGAAAGTTTAGTTTAAATGAACAAATGAATACATTTTCAGATACTGGAATGAGAAAAAGAAACACACTGAACAATAAGCAGTAATGTTTAACTTTTTTTCCCAGTGTCATAACCATAACTCATCTCAGTCCAAAAGCCAAGGGCATAACATAAGAGGAAGGAGAATGAATTGCGGAGGTAGGGGCACAAGTTCTGTGAGGAGCATTTCAGGTCTTGTCCCACCGAAAACATGCATCATATAAATGTGTCAAAAGCTCAAAGATACAACAGAAGTAATACGAGGCGGCGAGCTCACCCGATTGGTGTTCCCGCGAGCGTGATGGCCACCAAAGAGATAGAGGACGCCCTCGACACACACGGCACAGCTGCCAGACATGGACGGCGGCACCTCGCCCTCCGTCACCCTCTTCTTCCTGCGGACATACGGGATTGCATTCTGACTAAAGTTTTAGGGGAGTGGCTTTGATGCACATCAAGGGCTGTTGTGGCTTCTGCAACTGTTATTCCAGACATCTGTACATCACACGTAAGGTCATCATTCATACAATGGTCAAACTGCTTTAATGACGTAACCAGCAACGGGCATGAGGAATCTGATTACCATCGTCTTATCTCCGTGTTGTAGATCCAAATCTCATTCCTTGGGAGGTAGAAATCAAGGAATCCTGTTGTCCGTGTGTTCTGCAAGAAAAGGGGAAAATTCATAAGGGCACATATGCTGAGTGTCTCTCCACAATACATCTCCAGCACTTCAGACTCAACAAGCAGTGTCCCCAAGCGTAAGACTGAGGTACCACGTACCTTGTATCCACCCCACACATACATATTACTGCCATCGACCACAGCGATGTGGCCGCTACGCTCAGCAGGAGTGTCCATCTCGAAGGAGTCGTTGCCAGAAGACAACTCGTGATCTAGAAGCTCCTCGTCGACCACCCAGTCAAACACATTCTCCTCTTCGTCACCATCCACCACCTCCTCCTCCTCCTCACCACCATCCACCTCTTCTTCCTCCTCATCCTGGCCAAGCTGGTATGCGGGGTCTTCGTCCATTTCCTCAGCCATGGAGCCCTCGAGGGGCAAACACACGTGTGTATATCTCACTACCAATTCTGTAGGCTCAACAGAATTCAAAATTACAGGTAATCCTACTACACAAAACACTTTAAATGTAACATACAATAAAGTTAAGACATCGTATTTAAACCAGTCAACATGCCCAAGTTTAACTGAACGTCGGAAACTGACATCCGAAACAGACACTTTTCCATCCGAAGAGTGAATAATAGAAAACTTGATAAAACGTGTCCCTTTCCGCCTCGCTCACTTTACACTGTCAGTGATGCCTGCAAAACGCCACATACCAAAATAGTTTCAGATATATTTTAACGATAATTAAAACGCTAGCTTACGAAGGATCACGAGATACCCACAAAAGTATCGACAATACCCGGGAAGTCAGAGAAGTAGTTAGCTGGTTAGCTACTTTCAGATAGCCTATTGCTACCGGCCCACAAACTAATCTTAACGAAAGAGTTAACGTCTTCCATGCTGTTAGTAACAACTCAGAAGACGTTTTAATTTCAAGTTTGGCCATTTGATAAACATTGCAATTCTACCCATTTGCGAAACAAACAGCAGTGCTTGTAGAATACCAAAAAAACAGACAGAAGAGGAACACTCACAAATGTTGCAGAAAGTCAAATGTGTCTTCCAGGAATTCGCCGTCCCGCACTTGCCGCCTTGTTTACACTGGAAGTACACGACTAAAGGTTTTAGGAGGCCCTACAGGAAGTGACGTCAAAGTCGTGACCCCCCCCCCCCCGAGTCGGCCATGTTTGGAAGGTCAAATCAATTATAATCCCACAGGTTCTCCGGTTGTGCTGATAATAATAATATTAATATTTGTTTTCGGAGGTACCATGGTGGTTTGGGGTACCAACTCCAACTTATCCCACAGTCCAAAACGTGTGGTTAATCTAACTCAAGGGTAGGCAGTTGAACATGTGGGTTTTACTAAATTTACTAAATAGAGGACTGATTGGCTGAAGAGTCCTCACACTTGGGTTTGAACAGCTGACCTAAAGGCTAAATCTGGGGATATGATTGCAGACCCCACTGATCATGTGTGTGTGGCTTCTGAGCAACTGCTATCTCATGCAGGGTGTATGCCTACCACATGCCCTGTGCTGCCTGGGATAGGCTCCCTGTCAGAAAATGTGATTGGAACACCAGTGGATATTTACTGCATCCCTAATTAGCAGCTATATATATGTAAAAAGCCAAGGTATATGAATAAGGAATGAAAAGGTATTACAACTTTTATTGTTTCAAGTCACTGATCATTTTATTAAAATTTTGTTTTAATACAATGACAGACCAGTAACAATTTTCTTTTACATAAGATACACCAACCTTTATTACAAATACACAACAGTACTGAAATGAAAATTGAGCTGACATACACACATTTTTACATAACTACAAATTAGCAACTCAGCATGTTGGCCCACGGTAGCTCCACATTTCCGTTGGCAGTGATGTCGCCGTTTAGAGAAGTTTGCTGCAAAAACAAACAAAGAAATAAATGATAATGTTCCTGTTTTAGATAAACTTTTTTTGATGGTGATATGTAGATCTCTAATATGCAAATAAAGTAATCAGTTACCTGTCCTCCACGGTTCGACTGGAGGGGTAGTACACCTTAAAAGAAAATCCACTTCTTGGAAAAGATCCCTAAAAAGTCAAAAGTGACTCTTACCACATGTTGTTTTCGGTTTATGATGCAGTGTTTAAGATGTGGTTACTGCCATGGAATGCCACACCACACTCCAAACTCCCATATACACAGAGGATGCTGTAGGGCATTGTACTCTTTCCAACTTACAGGGTTGATGCACAGGCAGTCACTGTTGGAGATGTTGAAGGGGTCATACTTGTCTGCGAAGACTATCACGTCGGGCACGGGGTACACCCGCAGTGCATAGTCGTACGCCCAGTACACTGGGCTGACGTACAACGGCAGGGGGGTCAGGTGACTCTGGGATAGGATGGTCTTCACGAACTAGGGTGCAAGGATGAAGACAGAGCATGAGTATATTTACTGCAGTGGGACTCAGTACCCGCCGCTTCCGTTATCCGCGGTGTAGTGCAGTATTCCAGAAACAGGTCAATTTTAAAACAGCACACCAAGCGAGTACAGACTGGAAGCCAGCGAGGACCCACAATAGGCTAAAATATTTTTAACAATTACATTTTCTGTTACGTTTATGTAGATGACAGAATGATTGTCACTGTGTCTAAGAACATAAGAGAGCAAAAGAGAGTAAATCTAACTCCTTTGTTGACAGCATCTGCTGGGGGATCCTGGACTCACGTGGGTGGGGATGTCCAGACCGCTGCTGGGCAGGCGCACACAGTTCCTGCACATTTTGTTCACCAGGTCTTCACGCATCACCACTATCTCCTGGGTGCAGTACTGTATTCTGAGAGGGAAGAGAGGGAGGGTGAAGGAAGCCTGCAGATATTTCCGTCCTGTGTGTGTGATGCTCAAACCAGTGTTTCCCAGCCTGGTCCTCAAGGACCCCCAGCGGTCCACATTTCTGCTACCTCCCATCCCCCGGCAGTGAGGAAAAATGAGGACTGTCTAGCAGGGAACTGGACCGTCTGGGGGTCCCCGAGGCCTGGCTTACGAAACATTGGTTAAGACCCCGAACAATACTTTTTCAGAGGGATTAGAATTCCACAAACAGGTATAAAAAAGGTATAAATAAATGAAAACGTGATAAACAGACTAACAAAGTCAACTTGAATCTGTCTGAAAATGGAGTTTACCTGCACGGATTAGTGGTGAAGACGGAAAAAGGCACTTTCTTTCGAAATTCCTCCGTTATGTGGTCAGCAAGCGGGGGCCTGCAAAGATTCATTATAAACATTGAGGCCAGAATTTGCACAATCTATTCAAAGGAATCATCTTTGCACATAAGAACTGCCTGACCGACACAAATTCCAATTCATTCTCGGCCTTTGCTAATAAAACTAAATGTTGCATGACATCACACACTTAACGTCCCTCTCTCTCCCCTGGGATCTTTGGAGCAAACATTACCACGGAGGGCAGGAAGCCATTATTAAAGCTGCGGGACTTTAAATGGCCCAACAGTGTAAATCACTGTTTCCAGTGATTTTCCAATCACAGGACCAGCTTCCTAATCCACTGGGCCTCACAGCACCCTGGAATAAGCAACTGACTGGGATAAGAGGTTGGAAGTTGGACGGATCTTTAATAATGTGTAAACCTGGGGTTCTTAATATGGTCAGATGTTCCTTAGTTTTTCTAGCTTAAGAAACATGTCGGCCATAGACTGTCTTAAAGAGTCCAAAATGATGTGAAGATTTAAAGTATAATTCAACACTGACTCTTGCAGGCCACACACCTGCCAAATGCCACGTTTGAGCAGCTCAGTGGATTTATAAATGACAGCAGACAGGCGTCAACACAGCCCTTAACCCTGATTTGCTACAGACAAGGGCAGAGGAACCTGGGAGACAGGGGACATGTCTTCCCCCCCCCCCCAATACTTAATTTGGCTTGTTTTGCCGCCCCCAAACAGACCTCTGCATTTAACCCTTTTCCCGTGATAATTTCCCCATGTGAAATTTGCCTACCGTTTAATGATGCTCTGGGGTCA
>JAODKK010000025.1:2880709-2891252 GCA_026774405.1 Petrocephalus microphthalmus
ATCTTCCTCCATGCTTTCTACCTTCAGGTTGTGGCACACAGCATGCCTGGGGAAGGACTTTGACGTCATTGTGTTTGGAGGGAGTCAGGACTACATCCTATTAGTGGACAAAGTAGGTGCCATCAGAACCACAGGGGGACACGGATTACCTGATGGCGCTGTCACATTCTGAGGGCCAAAGATGACACTTGGTTTAATTGCTTTAAATGTGATTCATATTATACATGCATTCTCTTTGAGGTTAAAATATGTGACATTGGCTTTTCTCTGCTTATCTTAATTAATAGACTATAGATACGAGAAAGTACTCAGCTGTCAGTTAGGATTTATGCTATAATCTGTGGTCCCAGGAGGCAAATATCAGTATCACACACTGACCACATCTGTTCTTCCTTAGGGCCACTGCAATGATGCACTTGTTTTCCAAACGCAGCCATACTCCCTGCAGAGGTAATGATTTTATGTGATCAGAATAATTTAAAGTATTGTTTATGCACGTCGTCAGTGAATTTCTTTTCGGCAAGCTCCAGGAATATTCCTGTTAATAATAATAATAATAATAATACATTTTATTTATAGGCACCTTTCTAAACACTCAAGGACACCATACAGTGAATACAAACGTACAATGAAACAATACTAATTCTTTACGTCCAACTTACAAATAACCAAAACTGCGAACATCAAATTCACGAATCTGGAGGGCGACTGTAATTGAGAGCTAATGATTGGCTCTAATTTAATGACTCTTAAGAGCTTTGATTGTCAATTGTGGCCTTTGGATAGTCCGGTTCTGCTGGAAGAGATTAGCAGGGCCAGTCTGTCACGTCATCACCCAGATGTATATATCACCCAGCAGACGCTACAATTGTTTGGTTGCCAAGGGCAACAGAGTGTCACACATCTTAAAAACTTTATCCACTACTTTCATCATTTATAATTAAAATAGCAGGAAACACAAATGATGTTCTACTTGAATGATTTTTAACTGTAGAAACATAGGGACACATAGTCTCATAAGGGGATACATTCAGATTTATACCCAGTAACTGCGCTATATAGTGGAATTACACGCAAAGGCCACAATGTCTGAACGAGAGTCCCCTGCATCACTCTGCATCTCTGTCGATTTTGAGAAGCCACACCTGACTTTGTCAAACTTTCACTCCAAGACTATATTTTGGCTGTTAACAACCAGTTCATGTTCCATGGATATACAGTTTTGGTAAATAGGGGCAATGTCTACCCCACATGTACAGGTTTCATGTGTGTATTGGATGTCTCGTACAAATATGTTAGCGAACTCTGAGCACTGAGAGAAGGCTTGTGCACGCCAGCCTCCGTCGCGTTCCAGACAGTGCAGTTTGGGCATTCTGGGAAGTTCCTGGGGAGTGCCGAGGTTGTGAATAGCTGATATTTAATATCCGTGTGTTTCTCACAGACTTTGTGAAGATTGCATTGGTAGGAACGCAAGGATGCTTCAGGCCCAACTGTCACTGTTACCGTCAAAGCTAATGCAGATCATCCAGAAGAGGATTACCTTTTTCAGAATTGCTAAAAGAAAATCAGGAAAAGGTACAGGCTAGCTAACTGTTACATGACAATGGATGTCTTTAAGAATTCATATGCTGGTGTTTTATATACTTTACTAAAATGCTCCTTATTGACGTCATCGTAATTTAAGTAACTTACAGAATTTAATGAATGAGTTATGTATACAATGTATGCAATGTAACATTGCATATTTTTCATTTTTAAAATTAAAGTGCCAATGTTTAAATTTGCACCTTGTATAAATTATACTTTGTATGCTTATATATTGTTAAACTTGTTTTCAGCAAATAAAAATGCCTCTCAGCAAAGCTGCAAAGTTTATGTAATAAAATACCAACAATTCATAATTCTTCATCGATAAGAAGCAAAAAATGAAATAAAATCATTTCTCAACTTCCTGTGGAAAGCATAGCCTACATTTAAGTATACAGGTACTTTTCAGCGTCTACCGCAGCAACTGTTACCATAGCAACATTAGTGTCCTGTTGCCATGGGCTAGTAAACAGTGAGCAGACTACATTCGGCGCGGGTTATCTTCGTCATCAAAACAAACGTAATATAACTTATCTAGTGCAGACTAGTTGTATGCCAACTGCCTTTTTATTTAAGAAAGATACTGCATATTGTATTCAGAACAGGCGTTTCGGTACAACGGTACAGCATTTGAGATAAAAGGAAATTTCAAAGTGCAACAGCCACGCTAAAGCGACTCGTGTCGGCATGGATACTAAGTCGAAGCTGGAGGAACTAAATTTAACACCCGAAGAAATCGATCGTTTTGGTAATGCGTTTAAAGATGAGAAATTCAGAGAGCTGTTAAAAGAATACGCAGAGGAAATATCGGACCCGGAGAACAAGAAGAGGTACGAAGAGGAAATAACTCTGATGGAGAAGGAGAGGGGAATGGACATTAAGTTTGTTCACCCTAACCCCGGACGGGTCCTGAAAACGAGCTTGGATGGACAGCAGAAATGCTTCATAAACATCTGCAGTAACGAATTAATCGCCAAAGCCGAATGTGCCATGGGGACCGGGGCGGACGGCAGGCTCGGCCAGCACTGGTCGCTGCCCTACAGCGTGACCCCGGGAAGGCCTGGCATCGGCTCCAAAGGCCATAAGCACACGATATACGACGTCGTGTTCCATCCCGACACGCTTTACATCGCCGGGAAAAACGCCAGGTTTATGGAGCTGCTGGACAGCACGGCAATGCAGGCCGTCCGAAACCAGTTCGGTGTCAAACTGGACGAAACCAACGTCAAGGTTTTAAAGGCGAAGTACAAGGGCGTCCCGAATCCCAGTGTCATCCGCAAGCCGATTCCCGGGCAGCCCGCAGGCCAGCCAGATCCGGACGATCCGCTCCGTTTCCCCTACCCGTACCCCCAAGGCGAGCCGCAGACAGCCGGGGCGCCGGCGAAGCCCGCGGGGGAGCCGGAGCGCCCGAAAACGCCAACTACACCGCGACACACCGTTACGTATAGGTCGTACACTGATGTGCAGGACTACAGGTATTCCCGGGATTCGGCTCCCGGCCCTCGGCCGAGGGAGCTGATAATCACCATCGATTTACCGCTGCTTAAATGCCCCGGGGACGCCGACTTGACTGTGACCGAGAGACGCCTGCTTTTCGAGTCCCGGAAGCCGGCGTACAGGCTGGATCTGCCCCTGTCGTACCCCGTGGATGAAAACAAAGGGGAGGCGAAGTTCGATAAAGTCAAGGGACAGCTTGCCGTCACTCTAGCGGTACTACCGCTAGGATACCCGCAGGTGGATGCTGGGGACCTGTCGGTACCGCCCGTCAGCGGGGCGGGGAGGCAGGACGCGGGCAGCGCCGATGGAGGTAATGAGTCGGCCGAACCCGGACACGCGGGCGGCGGCCCCGCATTAACCGAAGAGCCCGACGGTCGCGATCGCGGGGTGCTGAAAGCCCCAGTGACGTCCCCTTCCCCCTTTGAAAACACTAAACTATCGGACCCATTAAAAAAACCGGTGTCCTCGTATGAACCCAGAGGAAGGCCGGAAAAAACAGCTGATGGCGAGGGGGTAACTATGGAAGAATGGAGCAGGGCATCAGGTGACAAGTCTCCAGCTTCACTATTTACGGAAGGAGTGTCCCGGGGCGAAGAGGAGGAAGATGATGAGGCCGCGGACTGTCGGGATACCAGTGGCGAGGTAATATAACAAAAAGCCCAGGTCATTTTATCTGGTCATTTTATCTGTGACCTATTTTCCATTCAACATAATATAATACACCTCTTCTGAGTGCACAAGACGCAGGGGGGCATGGTATACCCATTTGCATCATATTACAGCAAGGTTATTATTAAAAGAAAACGATGGAAAAAGAAGCTATTTATTCAGAAAATAAAAAAAGAACACGAAATTGTGAAACTATAAATATAGTTCATAAAAATAGTTTATTTTAGAAATTAAACTGGAATTGAATTAGCAAAGTAGTAAAAAATAGAAGAAACGTTTTGTATAGTCTATGTGCTGCAACACATTCATTCTTAGTTCTTCATTAAATAGATGGAGCCAATATTTTTGTGAGTTAATTCAAAAGGCGGTGTCCTTGTACTATTTCAATGCAATACGGAATGGCTGATTAGATTATGAACAATGAAGAAAAAACACTATTTCTGTATTGAATGGCTTTTTATAAGGCTTATAAGCCCCGGTCTAGGAAGAAGCGGTTCAGGATCTAAATGACATCTGTAGAAATGACAGCTGAGGCAGATGATTACAGCGTTTGTTAGATATACGGCACGCTTATAGTCACACCGGGCGATGGGGAACAAACGCCCTGTCAGCAGCGGCTGGCAGAGCCGTCGCGGAGAGGCCCGGCGGTACCATCGCCGACACGGAGACAGGAGGCGGAGACACGACTCCGCACAGCAGACAGAGCCAGAGATGATGGTACAGATGGTCTGACTTTAAGAAAAATCTGGCTCTGATGGTATAATTTTGCTAGTAATATTTGCTAAGTTTTAACAAAACCAAAATGGTGGATGATTGCTTTGATGTCACTTAAATAATCACCCTACTAGGGCTTAGGGCACATAATGCTTGTTTTGATATATTCTTTATGCAGTGTGGTAGATTTAAACTCGTACGTTTTGGCTGTGCTGCAAGGATCCTTAGCTCTTAAGATATACAGTTAATCCTCTTGTGTATTACATCAAATAAAAAGTAGATCAGGTTTTGAAAGGCAATTCACAGTCCCCAAATGGAAAGCACGCCGGTCCCATTTTAAATTAAGTGACTTTAAAGTTTAGCCGTGTCTTTCACGCTTGGGTTGGTTTACTGTTCAGTTTATTAACATATATGGTACTTTTTCCCCTAAGGGTATCGGTTCTCAAATGATTTAAGGCTGCGACAGTGAACAATGAGTGTCAGCCAATCAGCTTGTCAATAATTGGATTGGCATTTTTTTTTAAGTCATGCTGTGCGTTCATCAAGGCAGTTATGGGTCAATGCCCTGACACCAAGCGAAAGCCAGATTCCTCACAGTGACAACACTATTAGCCTGAGAGTTATTAAAGTCACCACCATGAAAAGATTCCCCCCCCCCCATATGTCAGCATGATTCAACTATATCTTCAAAAGATCAGTACAGACGCATAGCGATAGATCACTGCATCTAAAAAAAAAGGAGTGTTTTGGGTTTATCCATGCTGACACACAGGGCACTGGGAATACGCCAAACAGGCCTTGATTATGAGAAGCTGAGTGTGACATCGGTAGTACAGTTTGCCCAGAGTCATTTGTATCCATCGGTAATAGCTGCATGTGTATCAGATTGATTCTGAAGGCTGATGGAACTGCCTGACAGTGTAACTGGGAGAAACAGCACAAAAAACACCAGCATCAGTGTGTCAGTGACTCATACTTACAGTTTACTGATCAAAAAATAATGTGAAGCGTAAGTAATTGTGCACGGGAGCATAAAGGGGTTCATTTTGACTGTATAGCATCTTGCAGTAATAAAACTATGTTTGATAATCAGTTCATATGCTTTCATTCCTCAATCTCATCTGGCCATTTGTGACCATAATTGTAATAATGCATTATGGGAATGTGAGTCTCTGTGACTTTCTTTACTGCTTACTGTTTTTGCCTTGATGGTCCCGCAAGTCTCTCTGGGTAAAAGTGTCTGCCAAATAAATAGATGAAAAGCTGGTCTCTTCCCGCAGCGAATGCATTCCATGAGGAGAGATAATCTTCACAAAAGGTGGCCAGTCCCCATGTCGGGAGGGCGGTGGCATGATCGTTTCTGTAACGGTTTTCCCGCAAAGCGCTATCAGGTCATGCATGCGTTCACTGAAGGCACAGATGTCCCTCGATTCACTGCTATAATTCCACTCTTTCCCTCCCTCCCGCCCACGGCAGCACAGCAAGAACACGTTTGGCCAGTCCAACAGATGCTGTCACCTGATCCAGTTTTGTAAAAATTCTGGCCCTAAGATCCTCCTCATTTCATTGAAACGGGCTTTCAGGCTCCGTGGGTACGCAGATTTCCAGGTCGATTACAATACGTGAGGTAGTGTTCCATTTAGGGTGGCGGCAGCCCGCCTTGCTGAAATGTACAGAGGCAGGGAGAGCTCCGAAAGCAGGTGGCACAGATTATGCTCCCTCATCTTTATATCGACTTTGGTGTACAGGGGAAACGTGTGTCGGCACATGCAGTTTGTGAAACCAAGGCGAGATGTTTTGTGGTGCGCATAGACTGGGGATTAATATATACAGGCCCCGCTAAACTTTAGAAATGTTAGGAAAACTTAGCCACCCCATTGCCAATGCGCTATTATTATCCCACTGAGAAGTGACAGTCATCCGTACCTAATCGCATTTGCTGCTGCTGCTCACCGTTCCCTGACAATCTGAGGCAAAGTGATCTGAAGTCTAACTGGTCTGGGAACCTTTCTTGCAGGGCACTGACGCCGTCCTGCACATGCCTCCTGACAGCCACGTAGAGGTGGAGAGCCTCTCCTTTAGCACAGAGATGGAGGGGAAGATGTGCCTTCCCACGCAAGCGAATGAGCCAGTGCTAACCGAAGACTCAAGTTTGACATCTAATGAGGGGCGGGGCTTTCAGGAAACCCCACCCCCAGGTGAAGAGATCTCACTAGGCAACCAAAGCCAGCCTTTCCCAACAGGAAGTCAGCAATATAAAGCGATCTCTGACACATCGGCCCTTGCTGATAAAGGTAAGGACGGGGAGGCAAAGTTACCGTTCAGTACAGATGGAGGAGTGGCAGAGAATGGATGGCAGCAGGAAGGCGACGACGTGCCCACCAGGCAGAACCACCAGAGCTTCGATGACAAACCTCCATCAGTCATTCTTAGGGAGATCGATCCACAAGACGGAAGAGTGGAAGCTATCACCGATCACACCACCTCTGCTGCATTCCGCCTCCAGAACACCTTGTTATATGAGCTGGACTGACATCTGGTCTAAACAGATTAAGCAACGGATGTTCTGACAGCCCTCACCGCCTTGCGTACAATCAATAAACAATATTCTGTTTGCAGCAGTCCTCGTCTAAAGGAGTCCGGCTCGCGTTCTCTCACGATCCTCCGCTATCTCGTCCCCCTCACACCCGCTGCCTTCCTTACTACGGCAGCCGACCGGTGAATCGAACCGGGTTACGGCTATAATTTCAAGCCCCGCGTCTCGGGTCATTCTGGGATCGCGGCCTTGTTATGTGCGACTCTCGGCTTAGAGCCAAGACTCAGAAGAGCGTCAATCACAGATGCGGGCAGCTTAGAAATACAGCAAGGGGTTGTGGAGAGCTTTATCCGTAGGGTTTGTTTTCTTCCAGGGGTGAAACACTGAAAATCCCCCCCTCCCTCTGGAAAAAAAAACCCTGGTTAATCAGAAAGACTAGCAAAGGGGAGAAAAAGAATGGGATTTCCTGTTGTCCTAGAGAACAGAAATAAAAGAAAAGAGATATATATGAATGATTTCCTGAAGCAGAGGTGCACAGAAGGCACTAGGAAGGAAATGGGCTATTATTATGACTTAATACCTTGCAGCACAGCAAAGGCAAGGAGAGCTTCAATATTTCATCGCTGATAACAGCACGGCAGTGCTGAAATACCTCGCAAATGCACCAAACTAATTCTACGCACCCTGCCCACAGACAAACCATTACACAGCTTTCCTGAAGTGATGTTCGGATGGCCAGCTATAAACATTTTTGCAGCATTATCTAGGAAAACGGCAAAGGACATTAAACACTGTTTGTAATTAAGATGTAGTACTTCTGCTGTAAGGTACAGGCTGGCTCATCCTTATACATCGGAGATGATAAAAGAGGACAAGATCTGATGTGAATGTAAATCGAAGCAGGGAATCACAGTAAATGGAACAAGGTGTCTCATGGGAGCAGGCCTCGTGTCAGCTGATCTACAGAGCATAAAACAGCTGCATTAATAATACATGCAATGTTGGTAGCCACAACTTCTGAAATGTATGGTGAGGGTAGCCTGACAAGCACTGCATGGACACTGATATCTTCAGTTCAGCAAGAAGACTAATCTTTCAACTCAGACAACTTGCCATTTATTATTTAACCTCATTTGTAGTGGGATAATGACAAATTATTTCAGTCATTCACAGTTAAAAATGCATTTGACACATCCCTCTTATCTTAGGGGCTGTTATTTGACAATTACTTGTGGCTCATAGTGAAAATTTTTTTAATTGATTTGAGAACAAACCACAAAACAAGGGAAAACCGACAATCAACTGACCATTATAATTTTGCCTATTTGATTTCAGTCAGGCCATTTAATCCAACATGAAATATAAACATTCTTTTAAAATCATAACATGGAATTTATAAACCAGTCCTGTCATAATGACTTCAATACAAAAATGTAATAATATATCATTTTTTTAGAAAGGGAACATGGTGAAAAGTGCCACTGTCAGTATGTTCAATCAGATACTCTATCCATTAAATTTTAGTTGGATCATCAAAGGACAACCCCCTTTAGAAGCCCTGTCCCCACGTACTTTATTGGGGACAGTACCCAAAAAAAAAAAAAAAAAAAAAACAGGCAGTATTAACAGTCCATAAAAGGAAAAAAATATATATATGTAAAAGGCTTTTAAAGAGGATGCGAAGGACAAAAAAAAAAAATTCAAAAACAAAAACAATACAAAATAAACATCACTGTAACCTGGGGTAGCTCTTGCAGAGTTCATGGTCCCTGATGTCTCCCCAGCCCCCATTCTTCACATGGGGCGACAGCCCACCCGCAGGCAGTTTCTTGTTGACGAACAACATCTTTGGGAACAACTGGTTGCTGCTGCTCTGAAGGACGCTCTCGATTTTAGCCTTCTGGCTGGACGGCATGCAGGCCTTCTTGTGATGCATCCCACAATCCCCTGCGTGGAAAACGCGGGGGGCCTCACTCACCATCACTTTCCAGAATGATGGCAGGCAGTTCACCGTTAGGTACTGCAACGACCAGTCCCAGTTGTAGTCGTCGTAGGTGCAGAACATATCCGTGCACTGGATGAGCTTCTGGTAGGTCTCCCTGTACATGGCCATTCCCATATTGTGCTCTGTAGACTTCCAGACCTTCACCTCCACTTTGTTGACCTTGCTGGAGTAGCCAGTGTGGCTGTAGGCCCCTAGTGACAAGATGTCACATTCTGGGCACTGCTCGCTTTTGAGAGACTCCATTATCTTCAGAACATGATAGAAGTCTGCTGACAGGTAATGATCCTCCTCGATGAGCAGCACCAGACCACTGTGGTCCTGTAGGACCTTGACTCTCTCCCACACAAAGTGCAGCTTCCACCACCAGTGGTGTTTAGTTTGGGAGAAGCTGGCTTCTCTGTAGTGGCCAAAAGAGTCAGGGTACTCTGCATTGATGCACCCCAACTTTAAGGCATCTTTCTTGGGAATGTCTCTGGGGCAGTCTTTGGGGTCATTTCCCGGGAACTCGTGCGGGTAAAGCTGGATGCTGAAGGGAAAGAAGATCTGAAGGACTTGGCAGAAATCGACAGAAGCAACCACTTGGTTGATCTCCGGTGACCAGTAGTCATGGCTAAATATTAGCAGTATGTTCTCGATGCCCTTCACCTTCCGAAGGGACTCGACCAGCAGCTTCAGATACTCGGGCCGGTTGTGAACTTGGACGACCACCACCAGATCATCCTTTGGCCGCATTTTGAATTTTTCCTCATTCCTGATGGTCTGGTCAAAGTTCAGCTGAAACACGATGCCCCTATAGACTAGTGTCATGTTGTCGACCTCGGGCCGCGCCACCTTCTCGGCCTGCGTCTCATTGTAGGGCCTCCTGAGCCCGGGAGTCGCCTGTGCCCGACTGGCCCTGCCCGCCTCCGGTTCCGGCTCCTTCGCGAACACCTCGGCCTTCTTCTGCTTGCCACTGCTCCAGAAGGCAAAGCCGCAAGCCAGCACCACCAGGGTCAGTATGAACACCTTCCTCTTATAGATTCGGAATCTCATGGCAAGTGGAATTCCAGGGCAGCGCTGGCCGACGGAAAAGGAATCAGGGCTACTGAGGGAGTTTAGGAGAACGCTACCCTTAAAAGAGCAGAAGGATAGCTGCGGTTTTTTTCCTCACTTTAGATTCTTGGAATGTCGTAAACATGGAGCCGTTTAAAACGTCAGTCAGGCTAAACATATCTCGCGGGGCGGGTTCTTCGCTAAACTCACAAGAGCCTGGCAGTATTCATCAAGATAGGGCAACAGATAACCTCTGAAAAAGAAAGAAAGGAAAGTAATTTAATGCATGCTTTTGGTATAAGGCTGGGTTCATTTATCAATTTTTGAATGCTGGTGATAAGAAACAGACTGGAAAAGCAAAACATTTTCCTTCTACTGCAAACACAGGGTATAGGGACTATTCTGCTTACATACATCTTATATACTGTATAAATATTATTAATAATTTCTCATAGCTGTACAACTATTGTGTGTCATAGGTACTGGGCCCAGAGCTTTGTGTT
>JAODKK010000025.1:2909092-2923329 GCA_026774405.1 Petrocephalus microphthalmus
CAGAGCCGGGAGGGAATCAGGGGGATGCCAGCAGGAGCAGGAGTCCACGTGCAGCAAATGGGATCCAGTTAAAAGGGGGCGGGACTAAACCCTGGTAAACCCACCAATGGCAATGGGAAGATTAAAGGGAACATGGCGTCTGTCTATCAACCAGCATTTTGTGGGGGAATTTGCTTCAACTGGCCTGCTCCATATTCTTAGAAACATAGATGCTTTCCATTCGAAAGAAATGTGAAGATCTAAATTAGGCTGGTGAAGTGCTACCCATCAGAATGGTGGTGATGACACAGCTCTGCTGTTTGTTGCCTCTGGCACCCCTGCCTGTACTCTGGTTAAGATAATCGCCAAAATGAATTAAATATGAACGTGAACAAAAGAAGGAGGTGCAGAGAATATAGGATCCTAATTTTCCTTCCTCTCCTTTAGTCTGCTTGGGTTGGATTTTAATCTTGCAGTCGACTGCACCAACCTGTCAAGGGTCCAAGCTTCTGACCACCATGGAAATCAAGTGAATGACACAGCTGACCTTCTCTAATCATCCCAGGGGGCTTTCCACTAGATCAACTAAATACTGAAGAATAAGTCAATCTCCGAATTTGGGACAGGTAATAGAACAAAAATGAAGCAGCAGTTACATGCCTCGCTCCCGAATTTCACACAGTCAATTGGTTCTGCAACTCACCGCGATACTGCAAAACCATGCACATTCAAGACAACAGATCTAAAAGTACCTATTTATTTTTCATGAACACTGATTCCCAACCTGTCGTATATTTTAAATCATGCCTAGATTACAAAACTGAATCTATACCAGTGTTTCCCAACCCAGTCCTTGGGGAACCCTAGACAGTTTTTGCTTCCTCTTAGCTCTCAGCACACCTGTACCAGGTATCCCGTGCTCCTGATTGGCTGGGAGCTGGGAGGGAGCAAACACGTGGACTGTCCGGTGTTCCTCGGGGACTGGGTTGGGAAACACTGATCTATACTATGTAAATTCTATGTAAAAACAGTTCAGTAATTGTTACAATAGATTGTTTAGGGAAAATTTACAAAAAGACAGTAGACAGGGTGCTAACACATATTCAAACTGTTTATAAACCACGTATAATTGATGTGACACCATGGGACTCCAGGAAGCCATATGTCATCCAGGTGCATACATGTGTGTGAAGGACCACTTGAGTCTTGAATTTCCTGAAAAATACCCCTAAAGACCTGTGCTTCTATGAAGAACTGGACCCAGCTAAAGTGCATTAATGTAATAAGGTGACATAGGTAAATCCATCTTCAAGTCTTACTGGATAAGCCCATTTAATTTTCTAGGGTGTTCAATAAATATAAACAGAGGCTGTAGTAAGACAACCTAGAAGAACTCGCTTTAAACGCAGATCGCACTTAAATGTGCCACAGAGCCTGCGGGGAACCCCCCCCCGAAGGTGCCCCCAGTTTCTCTATTTCAACACAACTTTAAAGCTTAATCCTCCTAACTATCTGGGTGCACCCCTCCATAGATGGATTTATATAACTTCCCTTAAACGTGTTTGTAAAAGTTAGATACATGAATATCCTGAGCCTCCAGCAAGTTGGGTTTTTAAATTTTTTTCTTCCAAATGTCACCCTGAGGTATCGAGCTCTAATCCCACAACTTTAGTTCCGCCCCTGCTAAGGACTTCAAAGTGCTACGATCTGGAAACATACATGTGCAGCCTAAACTGCAGTAAACACAGTGCAATATTGATGATTTAGGGCATTGTGAGTACACAGGGCCTCTACCAGGTTCTCACCTACTGAAATTCACATTAACTGTACATCTCCAGCTAGATGACACCGTAACTAATGGGCGAGCCTCAAAAATGGAATTATGGGCTTTGGGAAGGAATTGGATCTTACATTCTTGTTTGCTGTGCCATGGTGACCGATGCGTAATGTCTGTTATATTCTCTGGAGGGAAATAAACGCAGTGTTAGTGACATTCCTTTTTCAATTCATTCCCAATTATCGAAGCGCAATATGTGAAGCCTTTGCAGAGCGCGTCAGCTACCGATCTGCCGATACCCCATCGCATCCCTCAGGACAGGCACCCCCCCAAGCTCATCTCCGAGTGCGAGCTGCACAGAGCAGAGCAAAAACTGACCAGAATAGTTTTATGTGGCCAAACGCACAATTAACGTGGAATGACTTAAAAATGGGATGAATCGAACAGGACAAAAGAGTAAAGGGACCCGCAGGGCAAAGTGTTGCCGGGAGGACAGATACTATAAGAGGCAGGTTTGATTTTTGCTACATTGTAAATGTGTAACTTCCATTTTGTCATCTGTGTGATTGCAGTTCTTTTTTTATTTATAGGAGTCGGTTTGCCAGAAAATAATCTCTTATGTTTGGAGCAGCTGGGCCCAGGAAATCTCTGTTTTCCTGGAGCACGGCCAGTTTAATTTAGGGTTTTTTTTTTGGTTTTCAGTGGAATTTAGGAATTATTGAGTCCAGAGTAGTGATGAGTGTGCAAGGGGGTGAATGTTTAATTTACTTCTGGTTGTATCTTCATTTTAGCTGTTGATATTTTGCCAATGTCTGAAAAGTGGCCACTGTTACGGTGGTTTAGACCTTTTTGGCCACATTTGAGAGCTCGGGCCAAACCAAGGTAAAGTGACAGAGGTGATTGGATGTGTCGCGTATCTCATGTTGTCTTGTGGAAGAGTAAGGGTGAGATTTTTAGCCTCCATCCTTCAATGATGGACATTTAGCTGTAATGTCATACCTTTAACAGTTTGGCATCTCCTAGATGTGCATCTCACTAATGCGGCTTTTTGCACAAAACGTCCTCTCTGGTTCCATTTTGGAAGTTGCAGCGTCCTGTGGCTCTGGTCATTAACAATAAGTATTCTGAACCCTTTTCTAGACTCATTTTAAGGAGGAACATCTGTTTAAGACTATCTTATGATTTGGCTTCAAAATATGCAGAAAGAAAACAGTTTTTGGGTACAAAAACTAAGTACAAAGTACAATGCCAGATCACAGGAGTCAGTCGATTATGAATTACCTGGTGTACCATCTATTAAGTGATAGCATATTACTCACTTCTTATTGCATGCTGTGTGCCGGGTTCAGGCTTGGCACTTTCAGTCAGCCATAGTCAAAGTAGAGATTCTATTTTGCCCCTATCTGGGCTATCTTCTCCATATGTAAAATCAAATAGCATCTTTCTCACCTTTATTGCACAAGAGGCACACATTTCCATTTTAATTCTCTCTGTTGTTTTAATCTCCGTTCTTCTCAGTAAGTGAAATGTTGCCTTCAAACGGGCATCCAATCAGGATGATTTATATTGAAGTTCACCTCATTCACCAGCCAGTAAGTGGTAATGAAGTTCGAGGGCCTAAATTAGAGAGAGTTTCGCGTACCGTCTCATTGCAAGGACAGAATGTTCGTGTTTGCAAACCCTTTGTTGCTGTAGGAGATATCAGAGTGAGGGAGATTTAGAGATTATATGTTTCTGTGAGAATTGAGATTTTTTTCATAAATGGATAGGCTCAAACAGTGTAATAAATATTTGAAGAGATGTGATGAAGATTTTCACACAAAGGTTTCAAGCATGCCGGTAGGGAATGAGGCAGGATCTCATCTGTGGCTGGGGGGAGGGGGGGGGGGGTCACATTTCACTAGCCAGTGAATAGGCATGGCAGTCAGTGGCAGTCATCTATTTCAAATATAAAAATGGGGATTATGATTATTATAAAATAATATACCTGCGCGTGTGTGTGTATACACACACACACACACATGCGTATATCATTTTATAATAATATATAATTATAAGATACTATATAATAATAAATATTTATATATATATATACTTCATTATATATTTGAAATAACTATCATAGGTATATATGAAATTATGGCATCTGTAACAGTATTCAATAGTGCGTACACTTAAGGGCATATTTAAAACAACCTGTCAGTATTGCTTGGTATTGTCACATTTAGGGAACGGGCGAGGGAAGAGTCACAGGCGGGATGTCTATGATCCCTTTTGGGGCTTTATTGCACACAGACCAGTGCAAAACAACATGTAACGTGAAAACATGAGACGGCAATATGAGACTTCAATGACAAGACTGGGGAAACAGACTTGAACGCGCACTAAAATACACCACTGATGAGATGGGGGCTAAAAACTGCTGGGAAACACCGGGATTCCACACAAAGGCGACGAGGGGGCGTGGCACACAGGAGGTTCGGACGGGAGGGACATGACAGGTATTTTTTATATGTATCTCAAGGTTTTTGATATAAAACAAAAGTGAACTGATAAGGGTCTTAAATTGCATTTGCCAAAATTAATTGTGAGAGCAATTCTGAAAATGTCATCTATTCTTTGTGGATGACCTCGTGTATATAATTGTTCTAATGAAAAAGGCAGATCAGATTCAGCGCGGTGCTGTTTGGTAAATTCAATTAATTGTTGATGAAAGCAGATTTTTAGGTATTTCTGAATTAGCACAATGCAAAGCATCTACTGGGGTTACATTAGGTCACATTGGGTACTTCAGAGAGAGCAAAGCAAAAGCTCATCTGGCTGTTAGTCTGCGGTCTTGAGACGACTAAGGGAGCAGTGGTGTGGTCTCTTTCTATGTTAGTTTTATCTTGCATTACGTGCAAAGAAAATATCACACAATATCATAATATTGTCATCGAACAGCCACATGACTACAGTCTGCCCTTTACAGGGCACCCTAGGTGTTGATTGCTAGATTATCTTAACCCTTGTTGCTGATGTACTGATGTGTAATTACTGGAAGTTATTCATTTGGATGTTTCCTTATCAGGCTTGTTGTACCATTTGATACTATTTGCTCATTATATTTTTCACCATTTATGAGTTGTTTAAATATTGGGAGTTAGTTTTGATGTTTGTCCATTGTCGGCTTTCCGATTTCATGCTGTTTAATTACTGGATGTTTTACTGCTGGACACGGGCCAGAATTCCTTCCAGGAAAATAACATTGCGCCCTGCCATGATGTTGCTGCTTCCACTGATGGATCACCAGGCGAGCGATGGGCCTGCTGTTGTGGATCTTGAGCCTCACTGGCGGTGTGAAGGGAAGAGTGAAGGAAGGCTGTAGGTCTAGCAGGTCACCTTCGATAACACAGTCAGCTAAGCAATTCCTAGGGAGTCCTCGCCCCCCTTTCCCTCCCTACGGCTCCTGATGAGATGCTGTGCCAGTGACACAGACCTGGTCCATTTTACATCTCTGCAGTGTTTCCCTCCGCTAAGTGGATCCATCCAGCATGACCCGCTTTGGTCACGTCTATGGGATTGAAGTGCGGCTCTTGGATTCTCTGTCATTCTTTTTACCGCGGCGTTTATGTTGCGCCGCAGCACAGATTCACCTCAGGGACAGATTTACGGGAGATTGGTGTCCATCCAACGCCCTGCAGGGCGCTGGAGGCGTGTCCCGCTACCCCCCCCCCCCTCGCGAGCGCGTATTAATGATGACACACAGCGAGCCAAAGTGAGAGTCCCGGTGTAGCCGTGCATGCTAATATACTCGGTGACCTGGGGGGAAGCTGCGGAAATGAGGTTTATAACAAAAATCTGATTCGTGGTGCACGGCCTGCCAGGGTGTGGGTGGGTATGCGAATGGCAAATAGGTGACCGATCACGGTTATTCACGGGGCGACGAGACGGCAATGCTGTGATTTCAGTCCGATGTTGCCTGCTCCATTGGGGTCAGTTTAAGCATCATTATCTCTGCAATGGTTGCATAAGCCTCTGCCTTTTTATACAGCCGCACATATCTACGATTTCTATTACGGAAAAACAGTGTCCTTTCTGATACGAGTGTGTCAGGGCCATTTGGATATGTTGCCCGTACCATTAGTTTCAAAAGAATTTTTTTCAGAGCCCTTTTGCTGAAAATATAACAGAAATTGAAATTCCATCAGTGTCAAATAGGAAACTTACGGGGGTATTAATTGATGGCCGATTCACGGAATTCAAAAGTAACCTTCATAGCAGGATAAATGCAGTGGTGAAGCAGCAGTTTCATTTAAAAGGGATGATGGGGCGAGTGTGTAACAGGAGGATGATTATTGTATCCATGTAAGAGCTGTAAACAAAAGACAACAGCAAGGGTAAGGCCTGGAGATGTCCGGACGTTTGAGCGTGGGGTTCATTTGGGTGCCTGTTAATGATCCCATTATTGCGAGTGAACGCATTTAGGGTGGTGTGGGGGACTAAGAACATGAATTTGTAACAAACAGGTCCTTGGTCCATGTCCCTGAAGAGGTCCTGCAGTTGTAGCCTTGAGCAAAGTGCTTGAATGCACAAATGTCAAGAATCGCAATAATTCCATAAATGTCATGTCCTGAGGGTACATTCAAGTGCTAAATGCTTATTTGCAGTAGCCCAGTGTAAGTACACAGTGATTTAAAAGCATTGCAAGGTCATAATGCAATTACTTCCTGCCCACACTGATCCCTTTTGCATTACAATATAAGTATTACTTATATTTCAAGAACAAGTTTCATCATGACCAATGATATGAGGTCATACTAACTTTTGATTGAACTTATTCCTGTAATAATCAGTAAAATTGCCCTGTGAATATATCAATGATAATATCTAGGGGGGCAAAATGCTAAATGCTGATGTTGCTATTTTATGTTGCTATGTTAACTACTACCTAGCTGTTGGCCATATAGCAATACATGGAATGTGAATGTATTATTTTAATATGCCTAATTGTCACGTCCAGTCCCGCCCAATGTGTGTGATCCCTGTGTTTCCCTTGGGTGTGGCTCTAAACAAGTCATGCCTGATGCCTGTTTGGCTTACCTCCTGTTCCTACCCTCATGATAACCATTGCTGCCTCTCGTTTGCCCCTTTGGTAGTCTTGTATTTAAGTGCTTCCCAGTTCTGTGCCCCCCAGTTCTGCAATTATTGCTTAATTGTGTCTGTGCTCCCCTGTTGTGTTTAATAAAGTCCCCAGTCTGGGGTTTTGGCCTGCACCACAGCCTGCTTTTGGGTTGTGCCTTCCCTTCAGAACGTGACAGTAAATACAATAATTAATGAATTTAGTGTTACTAGTTACAATAATGTGATAATTAGCGGGAGAACATTTCAAAATGGTGTTGAGAAAAAACTTCTTTACATGGAGTGTACAGTAGTTAGAATTTGGAATAGTCTTCCTGATAGCATAGTGCAAGCCAAATCCTTGGGTTCCTTTAAAGTAGACCTAGATAAGATTTTAAAATCTCTGACCTATTAGTTGAGTTCTCCCCAAATGAGCTTGATGGGCCGAATGGCCTCTTCTCGTTTGTAAATTTCTTATGTTCTTATGTACAGTCATGGTTTAAGGTCTTTCAAGTACCCTCAAACTACTGAGGGTACAGCTGAGAGCTGTGCCGTTTCTTTTTCTGCCTCTGATACTTGACCGTGGCTTTAAAAATAAAATTTTATGGGGTCTTCTAACATATCTTGGTGTTACAGGGCTTTGGGACTTGGTGAGTACAACATATGTTGTCTGTTAACCTCAGAAGACTCTAATCTTGTTACTTTTGGATGATTTTGTCAAGAGACACTTGCACAATGCATTCAGCCCTGCTAGTAAAGAAAAAAATACAGTATATAATTTGTGCTTTTTGATATTTGAGAGCCTGTCAACAATGGAATCCGTGCACGGACTGCTGGGAGGACACCTTGAATGTCAAGGACAGAAGTAACTGCATCTTGTTAATGACCCATCTAAACACATCCTGAAATCTGTGCTTATCCTTATTGGGACAGACCTTCTGCGCGTCCTGTGCAGCGCCGACATGCGTATCTGCTATGGATTTCTTTTCAAGTTTAAGGTGAAGATTTTATTCATTTGATCTGTTATAACACCTACACAATAAGCTGTCTGCATCCTTGAGTTCCCTTCGTGTCCTCTGACTTGCAGCCGGGACAACGTCGCGAGTCTCTCCCTCTGCAAGTCGCCCACAAAACGATAAAGAAAACACTCATCTGCTTCACCACTGAATTATTTAAGCACATCCATATTTATGAAATGCTGTGTTTTTAATTTTCCCGAGAATAACATTTTTTTGAGAGTGTCTGCCTTGCGCGTCTAAAGCAATGGGGCGACGTAACCATCTCAGGCAAACCTCTGACGTCTCTGGCCTCTCCTCTGCAATCAGTTTATTTTGGAAGGGTATGCACCTTATACCTCCCATCCTGACTGGTGGCTTTTGTGGCTGCGGTGACATCGGCAGGTATTTATCGTAATAAAACTGTCACCGAAAGAGCGGCGTCCAGGTCAGTGGCCGGTCTCGGGTTTAATTGATTTCGGAATTACTGGACTGTTGTCCCACCACAGAATCAAACAACAGTTTAAATGTGGTGTATAAATATTTAATAACAGACAAGAGTCAAGGCCTTGGAACAATGAACATAATGAGGAACGATATAAATCTGCTCGGGGAACTGCAGGCTTGTCCCCATTGATTTTTCAGAATGCAAAGAAGGGTGGGTGATTAATAAACAGAATGAGATGCCAATGTGGGTAGTCCCTTGGCCACGATGGTGGCAAGCCATATTTTCGGCAAAGGGGTGATGGTGGCAACCTTGACAGCCCTGTTGTGAAATTCAATTTATCACTTACAGGGTGTGATAAATCTCTTTGGTAACACTTTCTATGAATACCACATCTATTGGAATGCATTCATTAAGCATTATAAACATGGCTATAAATATTTATTAAAAGGCATAACACATTATAGCCATGTTTATTAGGCATTATTAATGCTTTATGCAGCGCTTGTCTATATCCATCCATTTTCCAACCCGCTTTTTCCTATCAGGGTCGCGGGGGTCCGGAGCCGATCCTGGAAGCTACGGGCATGAGTCAGGGAACAACCCAGGATGGGGGGCCAGCCCATCGCAGGGCACACTCACACTCCACTCATTCACACCTACGGGCAATTTAGGAACGCCAATTAACCTCAGCAAGTATTTGAACTGTGGGGGGAAACCGGAGGAAACCCCAAAACGGCACAGGGAGAACATGCAAACTCCACACACATGGAACTGGGCAGGATTCGAACCCCAGTCCCAGAGGTGTGAGGCGACAGTGCTAACCACAGCACCACCATGCTGCGCCGTGCTTGTCTATAGTGCACTATAATTCAGTACAAGGCTTCCTTAATTCTTATACCAATCGTTATGATAAATTACCTTAAAAAGGACATTGAAAGGGGTCAATGCAGGGCTACAAAAATGATTCCTGGGCTTAAAGGAATATCGTATGAGGAGAGGTTAGCTGAGTTCAATCTGTTCAGCCTCAAGCAAAGAAGACTAAGGGGGACATGATCCAAGTATAAAATTCTAACAGGTCTAAATGCCGTTCAACCAAATAATTACTTCAATATTAGATCAAAAACAGGAACTTGCCATAGGTGGAAATTAGCAAGAGGACATTTTAAATTGGATTTGAGAAAGCATTTCTTTACACAGCTTGTAGTTAGAGTATGGAAGTATGTAAACTGAAACCTTGGGTTCCTTTAGATTAGATTTCTGCAACTTTAAGCTATTATCTCCCCAAGTGAGCTTGATAGACCAAATAGCCTCCTCTCGTTTGTAAGCTTCTTGTCATGTTTTTATGAAGTATCTATAGTGCATTAGAGATGGAAGCTTCATTAGAGCTTATGATGTATTTTAAACTAAAATGCCTTATGGTTGTTGATGTAAGATGCTGTAATAGTTTGCTAATTCCTATACTGACCATTCTATGCACACTGGTTGTCTATTCAAGCTCCGTTTTAGCAGAAATGCACAAATGCAACAGCCTTATCAAATCCAAATCCCTTCTCCATGGTACTTAGCTTGAACACTTGAATTCTCTGCCATAAAGCCTTTGCAATCTTATCATAAACATGGGATGATGTCATAACAGGTGTGGAGAGGTTAAGACTGCTGACCAAAGAGCAGTGATGGCTGCCTTTACCTGTGTGGAGCATGCAATGTACCAAAAGGTTCAGTTCTGCATTCTATACCAGGATTCTGTTGCTGGCACGTCCTGCTAGGTGTAGGCCCAAGAGCTGACACTGCATATATATCTCTCAGCTAGTTTGGGAGTAGCTGGGTGTCCCCAAATAATAGTTGTCTCATTTGACCTCCTTTTATAAAGGCTGTTGCGTCTTTAAACGACTATGACACTGCATCAGAGACATTATTCATTCAAGTCCTAAAGCATCCACAGAATCCAGGCCCTGATTGTCCAACATCTGGACTGTAGCTTCCTGTTTCTGCGAACTGAACGTTAAACTTCCAACGTTACAATGTTAATCTTACAACGTTATGAGAAATGCATCTTGTCGTTGTCACCTTCGTAGGGTATAAACACCACCTTTATCTCGTCATTAAAAGGTAGGATGTAGTTATGAGGCACCCTGGGGGAGAGGACACTGCAGGTGAATTCATCTCCACTATTACTCAGGAAACATGGATACTTTATATAAAAAGAAGGGGCAAATGCATAATTCCTGCCCTTTGTGTTTTATGTCCACCTCATCTGTTGTAGTGGTGTTCCTGTTTATTATTTAAACACGTTTATCCCATTTCACCGCACATGCTGGCACTTGTAATGTGTTGCTGTTTTTAAAGGCCGAACAGGCATGCAAATAACACTCGAAAAAACAGAGGGGGATTCATTCATAATACAGCATGAATGTGGCATGGATTTCCGCATAAAGGCAACATTTCTGACACGGAATTACCTGTGGCTCTTTTTAAATTAACTTCAAACACACCTCAGATTTACTTATTTAATCCCAAATGAGCCTTGGTGCCCTTGTCACCAAGTGAGACACCCCCCAGCCCCAATTGACATGCTACATGTGTCCTTGCCTGTCACAATGCATATCCGTATCTGCTGTAGCATAACCCATGGTAGTATTTGCACCTCTGTCTGCGTGTATCTGCACGCTGTGCAATCAAGGCGATTTAAAGCAGTCGCAAGCATGGGTTATTTTCTCCATCTCGTGATGATGAGCCCTGTGGGCTATTTCGCAAATTTGGGACTTGGTCAAGACCTGTGCAAATGTCTGATTATACAGTAAGCTACATTCGGAACGGCCGTCATTATGCATGCGGGATGAGAGGTAGCGTAACAGCTAAAGCACGGCTGTACCTAGAATTTGTTTAGAAGCCATTCACGCTATCCAGATTAGCATAAAATTCACGTTTGCCTTAAATAAAACATGTGACTCACATTTGAGAAAGTTCTTTTGCCATGGATACCAGCCATTTGGAATTCAATAGCTTGTCCGTCTCCAAAGACATAATTCACCACAGTATTAGCTCTGCTCTGTGTCTGTCTGAGAGGCGATGGCGACACATCTATTTCTTTCTTGAATAAAACAGATTTTCTTTGTGAAAAATGATGACGCAGACCTCTGCGCGGACACAGCATTGTAGTGAGTTATAGAATCCAATAGAAAAATAGAGGTGGGACTGAATAGTAAGCTGAGCTGTACTCAGATGCACTGTATGGACTGTATGACTAATTACTAAATCTTTTGTAAATCTGAATATGTGAATGTCCCCCTCCCTAACGGTTTATGGGCTTGTCCTGATACATACAGTCACAGCAGAAGGGCATCGTCATGGAACATTTTAAACTTTCTCTGACTTACTGACTTGTCATGCATTGCTGGGCATACAGTAAGCATGACATATAATATAGATGGGAAATCATTTTTTAAATTACAAGAACATTTCAACATTTACGACATTATATGATTATAGTGTTTATTATCATATAATAATTGTTGGATTATCCAGCCATGCTCGATGAGGCTTTTGGCATAATTTGGGCTAATTTTAAATACACTAAACAGTTGTGAAGGGCGCTATATATAAAAAATAAACCGAAACTGAATTTTGATGGACACTGGCTGACATACACACTCTGCTACTTTGTTGTCTGGTATGGAGTTGCCAATCATCCAGAAATGGGCTATTGGACAATAGCATAAACAACAGACTTCTTTACAATTTGTTGTCAGTTTAAATTTACCCCATTATACTTTAATCTTACATATTTTGTGAGGACACATTCATAGATTACTGCTTTATTCTAACAGTTATAATTTAATGGTAGGTCAAGCTAGAGCTGGGCAAAATGGCCAAAAAAGTTACCATGATATTGATGCTCCAGTTGTAAATTTAGCAGAGTACATTAAGGTAACAATGACCTTTTATTGACCTAAAGAGATATTCAAGTGCAACTGGCATCTTTGAGCAGTAAGCTATTCCTTTGCAATTCGACAACAGTGCACTACATACAGACATGTCCGATATCAATTGCCCACTTGGAAACAGCTATTTACTTTGGGCAGGAAATGTAATTTCAAAAGCCCCATCTACTCTTGCATGTCAAAGCTTTTTAAACGTATATCACAGTACCCATGATAACTGAAACCTTCTTAAAAAGATACCTTTAACCAATCCTCATGTTTGAAAGCAACTTTTGGGAATTTACTTGTTACCTAATGTGGAGTTTCTCCAGGTACTCCAGTTTCCCGCGACAGTCCAAAAACATGCTGAGGCTAATTGGAGTTACCGAATTGCCAGTAGGTATGACAGGTCTGTGAGTGTGCCCTGCGATGGACTAGCTCCCCACCCTGGGTTGTTCCCTGCCTTGTGCCTGTGGCATCTGGGATAGGCTCTGGACCCCCCTGTGACCTGAAAGGATAAGTGATTTCAGAAAATGGATGGATAGCTGGTCGCACAAGAGACCACATGACTTAGATGCTACTACTTTCAGGCTATGGTAATGCTTCAGTTACCTCTCAGTGATGTTTTGATAAATTATTACAAATTCAGACATACTATATCTTTGTTTGCCGCACAAAGGCAGTCTTTCAGACCGTTAAATAGTTAAGTGCAGTGTTATACTGTTCTACCGTCCTGGCAGACTAATCGAAAAGGCCACAGAAGGCAGAAGAGCTGATTTGGTTGTGATTTCCCAGCTTCCTTTGATACAGAATGCATTAAAACTTCCATGCGGTTCAGTGGTTGGTCTCATTATCAACCGCCTTCTTATATCCTTCTGACTGCAAGTGCGTCTGTGTGCCTGAGTGTACAGATTGTGTTTGTGTGCACACAGCGGGCGAGAGTGCAAACAACATGTATATATATATATATACTGTATATCTATATATACTGGGGAGTTCAAAGTTGTGCCCCCAGTCTTTCTCCTAAGAGGCCTCTCACATGTATAACTCCTGCTTTGTTCATTACACGCAGTCTGACTGAATGAATCCGCTGCCATCACGGTGACACGCCCGAGAATCTCAGCGTTTATAGTGAGTAAGCACATGTCAGTTTGCGGGCAGTTTAAAATTATGACGAACGTAAGTCTCCCTTTTGGGTTGTGATATCATTTTCATCTGGAATTATGATACTTGCCTCCACTAGCCAGTGGGAAATAAATAAATTGCTTGACAGTAGAGTTTTCTGACATGTTTGTGGAGGCTGGAAAACAAATGTCATTTAACGTCTCAGAGATATTATTTTGTAAAGGGAAAGACATACTAGAAATGATTTACTTTACTAAAGTGTATTAGTAAACAGGCAATAATCTGTAATACTCCAAAACAATTAATCTCAGAATTCTGCTTCAGTTTACCACTTAAAATACACACACTCATGTCTCCCTGATTGAGAACAGTCAGGTTATTCTCTTAGGTTATATAACACAGGCAAGTGGGGACAAGGACTAGCAATGTTCTGAAAGTTAAATTATGCAGTAATTTCTTTTATTGTATAATATTACATCTGTCAGAGTGATTTTCAGATATTTGTTTAGTTCTTTTTGCCTGTGGCAAAAAAAATGCAGTTTTATGAAAATGGAACGCCTTAAAGATTTCTTTAATTTTTAATATTTGAAGTTTAACTTGAAGAATATTTAGTTTCTTTTTAGCTGACAACTGAAAAGTTACGACAAGGCATCGTCACCATGGCGACTTCTGACAGACATACAAAATGCAATTTTTACCACTGACACGGTATTTTAAAAAAGTAATCTACATACTTTCTTTTTTCTTGATCAAAACACAGAGAGTCTTGCCAGTACGGACAGGGTGACTAACTTTGACTCCGGCGTGCAAATAAGGACCAGTTCACTTTTTAGAGGAATGTCAGAGCATACAAACACTTTGGTATGGGATATTCGAAATATCTCGTATATATA
>JAODKK010000025.1:2932719-2947666 GCA_026774405.1 Petrocephalus microphthalmus
GCACGCCAGCCCATCGCAGGGAGGACAGGGCACATAAAGGGGGACACCCTGGACGGGATGCGAGCCCATCGCAGGGAGGACAGGGCACATAAAGGGGGACACCCTGGACGGGACGCCAGCCCATCGCAGGGAGGACAGGGCACATAAAGGGGGACACCCTGGACGGGACGCCAGCCCATTGCAGGGGAACCAGAATTACAAAGTATCAAAAACTATCTGATTCTGCGTCAGAGGGGCAGCATGTTTGTTCACCCCATGAATAAACTGTTAAGCACCTTAGTTTAAGGTTAACTTAAACTCTAAGGCCCTAAATCCCATAGTGGGAGAACAGCTTGATTTCCCCAAGCCTTCACATCCACTGACGGTAATATCCATCACCAGCCAGATAGAATCAGAGAATTATCTTTGTAGTTTCTGACCACAAATTAATGCTTGTATGGCACACTTGGGACGAAGAAGGCCATCCTGAGGAGATGTGACTTTACGTCACCAGTTAGCAACATCATTGGTCAGACTGTCAGGAGAATTAGCCAAATAAATTGCGCATTACAGCACAGCTGGCAGCTCTTATCACCGTTGACACGGAATTTATGTAGCTAGCTGGCCACTAGCTAAAATTCACAATCTGTGCTTGACGCACAACAAGCTAGAAAAAAAACACCTATACTGAGGAACATGAAATACACGGCTGCCCAGGGCTTCCATCAGCTGGTAAATCGAAAGCCTGAATATACTTTAATTACCTCTGAAAGTCTCATGTCTCTGATTCAAATATGATGAGTTTCTCTGCATTTCAGTGCCGCCTCCGTTAGTGTCGCTCAGGACACTCGCACATAAAAAAAATATTGCTGGCTGGAGGGAGATGCAGAGAGCCGGCGAAACAGCCGCATATTCTCATGATGCCAGAGAAATATCCCTTATTCTACTGTCAGCACAAATTTGTGTGTGTATGCTTTATAAAATGCACAATAGAGTCATTTCCCTTCTCCAAGCCTTAAAGATTCAGTCTGCTCTCTTAGAGCAACTTTTTTCCTTTTAGTTTTGAGCTTGTTATCTCACTTGTCGCTTATTGTTTTCCTTTAAGAATCATTTCCTAAAGATGCCGTGAAAAAGATTTTAAAAAGCCGTACTTGTCATCTCGCTCTCTCTCCTGTTGCCTCGAATAATAAAAAAAAAAGTAGAAATTGAAAATGGGATGATGGATAGATGGGGTGGGGGGGGCGGAGAGAAAAATGACATGAGAGGTAAATCCATGGCTGGAAGGAGCTTGGGTCGTCTTCTCGGGAGGCCAATTTCACTGAGCACTATTGATGGCGATGTGGGTGCCGGTGGAAGGCAGTGAGAGGAAGCCGGAGCTCCTCTTTCCATCTGAATAGGCTCTGTTCTGCCCAGGGAGAGAGCCACTCAGAGAGCCCCATGGCCCACGCGGTCCCCATTGTGCTTACGGGACAGCCTACAGTCAGCCCTATCATCAAGGGCACTCCGCCACTCCGAATAACCTTTTAATCATATGGAGCAGGGTGGTCTGCAAATGCCAAAAAAACAGAAATGGAAGCAGTAATTGATTCGGCGGGCACTCTCGCCGATTGGGAGCGTAGCACTGCCTGTGTGAATGAATTCAGCATAAAAGCTTGGTTAAGCCTTACCTATCAGAGAATTCAGTACTGTGCAAATGTCTTAAGGAGTCTATGAAAATGTTTAAAGCTATTTACCTGGGTAGTAAATGTATACTCATCTGAAAAAAACACAGCATCAATACATATGCATTCTGTTCTCCAAAAAGTCACTGATATCCTGTTGGATAGCTAGAAGAACACTGCTTCAGTTCCCAAACCACACCTTAAAGGCACCTTAGTCAATCTTGTATATGTTTCAATTTTCAGCTCAATTAATGATTTCAGTTGGTTAAATGATGCTATGAGGTATTGATTATCCACACATGGTATGGTAGTGGTCGAGTAATACATGGGAGTTGGATGGATGGACTTTTAGAAATGTTTTTGAGTGGTGAACCCGACACAATTTGATTGTGCCAGGTTCCAGCTTGGACCAGCTTGGTGGCGCTCTGTCTTCATTGATCAGTTCATGCGAGCACTCCTCGTCTTGTTAACCACACTGAGTAATTCCCTTCAATAACTCCTGCCCACTTGGGGAAGCCCTTTTCTGCCTGCAGCTTAACTCACTGGTGGTTCTCATTTGGGGCCACACCCCTTCCCAGCTGCAATGCTCTGGATTCCCTGATTATTCTGCTGTCTTAGTGCGTTTGGCATGAGAGTTTCTCCTTTTCTGGGGCGTTTGAGAATTTCTCTGTTGGTTCTGATTCAGTCAGTCAGTCAGTCATCCAGTCAGTTGTCAGTCAGTCATCAGTCAGTCATCCAGTCAGTTTTCATTCAGTCATCAGTCAGTCAGTCGTCAGTCTTCCAGTCAGTTGTCAGTCAGTCGTCATTCATTCACCAGTCAGTCATCCAGTCAGTCGTCATTCAGTCGTCAGTCAGTAAGTCTGTCAGTCTGTCAGTCAGGTTTTCCGTTTACATTTTTACTTTGCCCTGATCAACCTTCGCCTGCCCACCGACCTCCACCTCGTCTGCCATTTGGATTCTTCTTTGCACTCTCTGGCTCTGACCCGGGCTGTTTGACTTCGATATTTGTTTGTGTTAATTAATCCATTTCCCTGGCCTGATCTGCAGCCTCCTGCTTACCGTTCATTGTCAACATAATAGCTTTACAGCCACATGCAGATCATTTAAACATCATTTTATTTGAGTAAGACTTTTACGCAGTACTGTATTCAGAAAACAAATGATAGCTAGATAGCTAGCTAGCTAGCTAGATAGATAGATCGATAGATTAGATTGATTGATTGATTGATTGGCTGAGCAATTACCAGATAATAAACAAGCAACACAGGAACAGACACATATGATACCACGATAAATATGGATGTGTCATGTAATATGTGAATGGGATGCCATCTTAAATGGGGATGTAGTGCTTTATCTGGGTGAGATGTTGAATTGGACCATGTGACCAAGGGCAGAGATGTGAGTATGGAAGGTAGAGACATGTCTAAATGTCCTTTGAGTTAAATAAAGTATCATCCATCCATCTATCTATATCTATACTGTAGGAGTATCGTGTGTATATATCGTGTGGGGAGAAGGGTTGATTTGGTCACTACCAATATTGAAACCAAACCTATGCCCTTTATGGTAGGGACAAGTTATAGGTAGGAACTTTCTCACAAAAACAACCTTAGTGAACAGATTGCACAAGCCTAAAAATACAGCATATAGCTGAAGAGCACGTCATATAGGAGAAGCATTCATTCTGCTGAGATGCGTTTTGATAGAGCAGAGCTCTTAACTCAGACAAACCAGCAAGTGGGCAGGATTCGCGAAAGGCTGACAAAGTGGCCCGTCACGCTGTGACCTGTCAGGAAAATGCCCCTGAGCTGACAGATGACAAAAGGAGGGAACAAGTGACAGCGGGTCGCCCTATTTACAGGGACGGCGGGCTGTGGACGGCCCCACAACCACTGAATGTGGGAAATGGCAGATCTAAAAAAAAGAATTTTAAAGTCTCTCTCCAGTTCCATGGACATGGCTACGATGGATCTTTGTAGTGAGTGTTGAATGGTGCTCTTAATGCAGCGGGTACAGGGAAGTCACAGCATGTCCGCGAGACACACCTCGCCGGAAGTGTTTTCTGGAAAACAGTAATTACCACGGAGGAAATTGCGCGGCGTCCCGCTCCTTTTGTTTACATACAATCAGGCCCAATTCCTACGAGCCAAACACGGCAATTAGCCTCATTTGCGGAGACCTGCTGCCGATTGCGAAATCTTCAGAAGGTCACGCTTAGCCACCACAGGGCAGGAGAGTGACCGGCGCATTCGCTGGAGGTGGGCAGTGCCTTTTCTGTGGATTTGGAGCACTTCTGCAAAGCGCTGAGATAACTGTATATTAACAATATATGGGACACAATAATAATAATATATACTATATTAACTTTATCTCTGTGTTTCTCAACCCAGTCTTGTACCCGGTATTTGGTGTTCTTAATTGCTCGCTTATTCGGTTCAGGTCCGCTGGGAACAGGGAGGGAGTAGGAATGAGGAGTGTCTGGGTGTCCCCAAGGACTGCACTGGGAAACACTGCTTTATCATAACCTTTGTATTGCAGTGGCGACCTCCATCTTAGGCCCCTGATCGTACCTTTCAGGTGACACTTTCAGTTCCCTCGAGTGGGCGAAGAAAACGAGAAGAGGGGGCTGATGAATAATCATGGCTGAGAGCCCAGTGGGGTGCGAGGACCACGCTGTGCGCTACCCGCCGTGAGACTGATTGTCTTGGAGGCGGCAGTGGTCTTCAGGGGGGAGGCCAGAAGACCTGTCTGTCCATCTCGGGTGCCAGGCAGCAGAGGGAGAGGAGGATGAGGAAGGACGCTATGAGTGTGTGTGCCATTCTGCATCGATCCTGACAGCTGCTGGAGTTGTGTTGGGGTAGGAGGGAGTGTAGAAACGAGGCCATTTAAGGCTGTCATGATACATGATTGTTTCTCCTCCACCCTGATGCTGCACCGGAGCAACAAACTTGCCATCCCAAGTCCTCAACTCATTACCTTTAAGATCCTTTTTCATCGATCCACTTTTCATTCTGTTCCTTTATTTAAGGTCTTACATGCCCTCAAACCTGCTCGAAAAGGTCTGAGCTATTTATGGTCCCGAGTACTTTGAATACAGTGAAATTCGTTACTTGCAAGCTTCCCACTGACCAGAGTGCCAAAAAAAAAAAAAAAAAGATACCAAGACGGCAGGTACGAAATCGCCCAAGCACAGCCAATGCTGAAGGTATGGTGAAAGCTCTGAGGATGGGGATGACATATTTACCAATAGCAATGATGAGACATTTAACCTGCAGTCCACATGAGGAAAAGACCCACCCCCCCCAGAGCTATCTAACTGGATCAAACCCATGCCTGCATCTCAGGCATGGGGGGGGGGCGCTCTCAGCGGCCTTGTCATCTGTAACCGAGCGACGGCGTGCGGCTACAGTCAGATCAGCTTTCTGAATGCGGATGATGAATAACGTTTCAGAGGAAGGTCACTCGTCTGCTTGCTCCCGGCTCACGCTAGACTTCGATGACCAGTCCTGGGGGGGAGGGGTCGCAGTTTTTCAGAGCTCTGGCACAGATTGAGTTGAAAAGGCAATTATTGCCTGGCAGACGTGAATGCAGACTGAAATACACCACTGACGAAACGTAGACTGGAGACAGCCGGGAGACAGCAGGATTCCACACGAGGGCGGCGAGGGGGCGTGGCACACGGGAGGATCGGACAGGAAGAACCCCGACAGGACCCCCCCCAAAGGCGCGCACTTCAGGCACGCCAAGGCAGGCATGGGGACAGGACTGGGGACGCAGGACCTAGAAAACAAAGCCATTATCAAAGCACAGGGCACAAAACGGACACACAAAACAGGCACAACGGCAACAACCAAGACAACAACTGACAAACCACGGGCAGGGCCAACAAACACAGGGGCAGAAGAACAGGGGACACAGGGGAGACATCTACTGGGGGAACAGAGGGACCAGGAGGGGACACAGGAGGAACAAAAGGAAATGAACCAGACACAGGGGGCAGAAAACCAGGAGGCAGGAAGGCAGAGGAGACCAGGGAGCCTGAGGGAGCCCCCATGGGCGAGAGGCACCAGCCACAGGGGCAGCAGGCAACCGCGAGGTAGGAGCAGGAGGCGAGGAGGAAGACGGAGGGACGGGCGAAGGAGGCGAGGAAGAAGTCGAAGGGGGCACCCAGGAAGGTAAGAAGGGAGGCACGTCTGCCGGCGCGTCTTGGAAAGGTGCGGGGGAGCGGGGGCGGTTTCTGGGCCGAACACTGACGGATCCAGAATCGGGAGGGGCTCCTCCCGACATGCAGCAGGGCAGGCAGCGGAGAGGAGGACGGACCCCAAGGAGACCTCCGTCGGCTCCTCCGCTTCTTCCGGCCTGTTTCGGGCGGCGGGATCGGGGGCAGCTCCGGGAGTCCCCGACACAGACCTGGGGGATCTCCGCTGTCCAGCTCCACTCGCCGCAGTATGGCTTCCGCAACCCAGCTCCCGAGCTGCAGTAGGCTGTCACGGACTGGCGAACTGGCGAACGCGGGAATGCGGAAATCTCCCGGTCAGGAGCTTTATTTCACGCAGTAGCAGAGAACGCAAACAAGAGACGTCAATGACAGGACTGGGAAACAGACTTGAACGGGGACTGAAATACACCACTGACAAGACGTAGACTGGAGACAGCTGGGAGACACCAGGATTCTGCACGAGGGCGACGAGGGGGCGTGGCACACGGGAGGACCGGATGGGAGGAACCCTGATAGTGGCGTATCCACAAAAAACAGCCTTTCCTAGCTGATGTCTTTATTTTGCTTCATAACTAGGGCCCAGGCTCTTACCTTCGAAGCTGAGAAACAGCTGCGTCCTAAGAGGCTTCAGCAGAGTTTTCACAGCGGCCTCCATAATTTTCTCTGCCCGAAGGGTGACCTGCACGCTATACGTTCTCCGTTCCTTACACAGCAAGAGACAGACACCCAGTATTGATCAAAAGAGGGCACTTAACTGGCTCCCTAATCAGGATAAGCGGGCACTATTTGCCTTGTGTGAAGTTTGGAACAGAATAATTCAGCATTTTACAAAGTAACAAAGCAAGGGGGGGGGGGGCTCTATGTTTTTAAATCGCTTCAAGGAGAAAAAATATATATCCAGTTTAATGATCAGCCCCCCCTGCGCGCGTTCGCTGACATTTGGAAAAATCCAATATTCAGCTTCAGAGAAGGCCGTCTGCGTGAGGCTATTCCTCCTGGCAACATGATTTCAATGCGATCCCAAGGCCAATAAACATTTATAACCCGCCGCACGCTGCTTCCACCCACTCGCTTCGGACAGACAGCCAATAACTTTCCAGCTCACCTGCGGTGTGGAGAGGCTCTGCCCCCCCCCCCCACCCCATCCTTCCCCAGCTTGGGGATGCTCTCAATCACACCGTGCGGCCATTACCTCCCCCCCAAACCCACCCACTCCACCCCCCACCACGTAGGAAAGCAGAAAAGAAAGGGAAGGGGATCGACAGTCTGGGTCCGTGCCGCGTCCGCCATCACGACCCGCGTTTTCGACTGGTGCAGCAGGAGACTCACGCGCCGTCTTCTCCCCTGTCTGGTGACGGGCGGCCAGAGAGGCAGGCGAAACTGCCCGCGGGAAGTGTGTCAACATTGCCGGCGGGTGGGAGTTTCGAGCTGCTTCCGCGGCACGTTGCCGCCAGCGACCGCGGCTTCGCGGCCCGCTATGATGCAATGCTGGTGCCGTGCCTCCTATAGCACTTATTTTGGCCGGCCAGCCGCTGGACGCGAACAGGCTTTCTTCCAGCCAGTATTTTCTTTCTGGCTTACAGTGAACCGCTTGAATGTCTCCTCGACTTGATATAAGAGAAAAGCCATTTATTTTCTTTGAAAGGATGTGTTTTGGCATTTGGTGCTACATTAGCTTTGTTAAGCACCCTTTTCACCATGTTATCCTAATGCTGGTTTTGTTCAAAGGGTTATAACAACCTGGAGACCCTCACCAAGAAAATTCATGGCCAGTGGTTGAGCTGATGATGTGTCATACGGCTCGCTCAGAGAGAGAGAGAGTTAAGCAGCGCCTACGTTGTCAGTGTCGAGAAGAGGGCGCCTCTCTGGGGCTCCTCTGCTGTGAATCGGAAATATTACAAATGGAGGGGTGCAGCCAGGTGCCCGGAAGGCTGCGAATTGACTTCCTGGTGTTCCACAGGAGAGGATGATTTCAGTAGCCTGTCAAGTGTCTCATTAGTCTGAGGGATCCACCGTCAGAATCCACCGGGGAAGCACTCTGCAGTCTCTGCTAATGATAAAAAAAAGGTCTTTTCTTATCTGCAACATAGCTAAATTGCAGTTTGAGCAAACGAGAACAGGCACCACTCACTCGCGCATAACGTTTAAGTATTAGATATGATCGAAGGTACAGCCTTTACACATCTCCCGGTACCTGACATATGTGAAAAGCTGCAGTTCGCAGGACGAGTGCAGCCTCGACAGTGGTGCATCATGGGAAAAGCAAAGATCACCTCAGGGCCGATGTCATCCAGCATTTAAAGATGCTACATTAAAAACACTGTATTTGTACTAATTCAAAATCCATTGGCAACACATCAACCATCACCACAAATTTCACCAAATTTCTTATTCAAAAAGAAAGCTTATGTAACGTGATATTTTCAAAAAGAGCTGTGTGTGTTAAGACTGTGTTTGATTCTTGCTTAAATATTAATTAGTGGTAGGAAATGGAGACAGCCAGCTACCCACGGGACTGAATAGATTGTTCTGTTACCCAGAGACTGCAGCATTTCTAATAAGCTAGCAGTAAACTGCAGAATGGTGCCTCCTGCAGATGGAAATCTCTCTTTGGTAAAAGTGTAGCCTGCAGAGGTGGAGGCCTGAGCCATGGGGCTGTAGTGGCCTGTCGTCTCCATCATGAACATAATGGCACATTTGTTAACTTCTGGGCTTCAGACACAAAATGACGAGCATAATAGTAAAATATGTTTCTTCCCTGAATTGATGGCTAACCAGGCAGTACCATGCTACTTATATTATGCAGTTTACACTAAAGTTGCTACAGAAACCCTGTATTTCAATAAGTTGAAAACACCAAAAAGCACAAATATTTAAGTATTAAAATATGATTGCATTTTCTTTCCAGGTATCAAATGAGAATTTGAGTTGAAACAAAAAGAAGAGAAATAGCCCCGGACTGATTCTTCTGCAGCCGACTACACTATATGGACAAAAGTATTGGCAAACACATCGTGTGCAAAAGCCGCCAACGCTCTGTTGACTCAATAATTGCAGAGTTCCAAACTTCCTCTGGGATTAACCCCAGCACAACAACTGTGTGCTGGGAGCTTCGTGGAATGGGCTTCCATGGCCAAGCAGCTGCATGCAGGCCTCACATCACCAAGTGCAATGCAAAGCATGGAAATGGAGTGGTGTAAGGCACGCTGCCACTGGACTCAGTGAAAACGTGTTTGGTGGTGTAACAAGTCACACTTCTGAGTCTGGGTTTGGCAGATGCCTGGAGAATGTTACCTGACTGACTGCATTGTGCCAAAGGTAAAGTTTGGTGGAGGAGGGAACATGGTATGGGGTTGTTTTCAGGGGTTGGTTCCTTAGTTTCAGTCAAGGTAACTCTTAATGCTTCAGCATACCAAGACATTTTGGACTAGCCCTTTTCTGTTCCAGCATGCCTGTGTCCCATTGCACAAAATGAGGTACATAAAGACATGGTTGGATGAGTTTCTTGTGGATAAACTTGACTGGGCTGCACAGAGCCCTGACCTCCACCCCATCAAACACTTATTGGATGAAGCAGAGTGGAGACTGTGAGCCAGGCCTTCATGCCCAACATTAGTGCCTGACCTCACAAATGCTCTCCTGGATGAGCGGGCCAAAATTTACACAAACTCCAGAATCTTGTGGCTAGCCTTCCTAGTGGCATGGCAGCTGTTATGGCTGCAAAGAGGGGCCAGCTCCATATTGATGCCAATGGCTTTAGAATGGGATATCATTAAAAAGTTATATTATATATATATAAATATAATAAAGTTCCTGTGGGTGTAATGGCCAGGGGTCCCAATACTTTCGTCCATATAATGTACCAATGTTAATACAGCCTTTATCTTTTAAAATCCAACATTTCTATCCACATCCCCTCGTGTGACCTTGTGTAGCAAGTGCTGCTTAATTGTCCAGCTTCTAAAGGCATGGAGCCTTTCTGGCCATCGTGTTTTGCTTGATAATTTTTCTGTAGCTAATTGACAGTCTTCTCCATGCAATTTATTATCCATTAATATTGCGTTACAGGGGTATTTTCATTTTTAAACAGTTGATTAACTTTTTTTGACCCTAAAGCAAAATTTGTAGGGTTATTAGTACCAAGCTCTTTTGGAAAAAAGAAAGAAAAAAATAGTCTGCTGCCATTTTTTTGACGTAATCTGTAAAGTGTCTGACTAATCTAAAAGAGGAGCAGTAAAACTTTGAGGCTTTGTCCACACTGCTACCATTTTGTATAAAAACGCAGACATTAGTCTCTGTTGTTCCCTTCAGTCTACACTATCCTGGAGCTTTTTAAACCGGTCTCGCAGCTGTATACTTCTGAAAACTCTGTTTAACCATTAATGAGTGAAAAAGGAGACTTTTGAAAACACAGACTCTAAGAGCACTCAAATTGGTCCGCACTCAACATGTGGCCCTTCCTTGATTGGATCCGGCTAGTTACACCTTCTTTTATGATTGGTCAACCCTACATGAAAGTAAACAGTATTCCAACATGGCAGATATGGAGGGGCTGCTTTCAGTGGCTCTTTCCCTGCAGCTGGCCTGTATGCCGATACACAGTTACACAATAGCATGATACACAGTGTATCTGCTGTATATATGCACAAAAAGCAAACTAATTTACCACTACTGTGACAATGCGCACAAACCCAGTGTAGGCTAACAGCTACGTTTTTGTTCATTTCAACGTGCTTGGAAAAACTTTTGTAAATGATTTTAGAGCACCAGCGTGAATGGAAATAAGATTTTGTTTTAAAATGTTTTTAAACCAAAACGCAGCAGTATGGATGTTGGCTAAAAGTCCAGCCGGTGTTTCGTAACGCACAATTGTATGCATTACTCACTGATGAATAGACTAATACCCAGGTCTGTCCCAAAGGGATCTGTGCCCTAGGGTGAGCTTTTATGTCTTTGAGTACGGGAAGCATGTACATTCTGTATGTGTTAAATTTTAGATACTAGCCTTTTCTGGAACATTATGATGTATCTGCCTTCCTGGGGGATGGGGCTCCATCAGCTTCCAGTCCATGAGAGAAACGGAAGCGAACAGATGTAGACATGCTGCCACGTCACACGGTTTGGTTGGATTTAATGGTGTGTCTGGTGTGTATTGGTCCGTAATCCATCCTGCGACAGACATTCCGGTACCGGTTAATCCGCATTACTCCCCGAGTCCCACGGCACCAGAAGGTGGGCTTAAAGCGTACACCTGCTGCAGCACGCAGCCGGCCAAGGAGCCGGCTTAGAAACGCCCATTATAATTTCATCGCGTCATGTCTTACTTCGCCCCACTTCCTGGCGCCCGCTACCCGCCGTCCTCGTTCCCGTGCCGTGGGGACTCCTGACGGCTGCAATGGCTTGCGTGCGGCTCAGACCGGAATCAGCGAGATACCACGCTATTTGCTTTGACATTAGCGTCGCTCTATGCCGCCTTCGATTAATCTGGAAATTCCAGCTCCCCTGTATAATTCCCCAACACCAAACTGGTTTTTTAGTCATCCCACGCTATCTGGGACTAGATCTTTTTCTTAAGACTCTCAGTCCACCTGTCCATGGCTTATGGTGCTTACTGGTCCACAAAGTCATGAAAGTGACTCACAGGCCTCTCTGTTCGCTAATCCCCTGTTCCTGCCTCCTTGAATAGCTCTGCTGGGCTGAACCGCAGCAGGATGGGCCATTTGGGCTCAGCGGCTGACACCTCAAGCCCAGGTGTCTACCCCATGATTTGGCATAATCAGGCTTGAGTGTCACCGTGACACACACCCCATAGCCGCTTCCTGTTCTGCATGCCATAATGCTCACACCTGGCCCGCAGACCTGGAGATGACGACTAAAGGGTTTTTTTTTTTACCCTTTGATCCGGTGGAACATATGACCCAGAAGCACGGCTGGTGGCAAGTGTTCTCTGACGAGGCCCCGAAGAGACCCTGGATGAGTCTTCAGCTATGATGTGCTTCCCCCGCATACATAAACACTCATTTCAGGGACAGGCTCCAGGCAAATCCTATTTTTGTGTGGAGAACGCAGCTGCATAGAACCAATTTTCCTCTGAGGCAATTCCATCCACCTATTTATTCCCTACTGTCCTGACCGTATTCTGACCACAGACTTGAACAAGCATCTTATTTGACATAGACTTGCCCTGCTTTGAGATTACAATGCTGTTGACGGGATGCCAGTTATTTCTCTGGTCTGGACAGGAAACCCGTCTCGGGGGTGAAGGAGTTGTGTTGTCCATTACGACTACTGATGAATAGAACAGAAGGTCAACATTGAAAAAAAGAAAACAACTAATAAACCTTCTTCAGGGCCGCTGATGTCTAATTAGACTAGACCGGCTTAGTCACACTCACAGAAAAACCTCTTGAGACAGTTTTCTCATGGAAAGGTTTCTATATAAGTGGGAACAGTCATGAAAACTCCCCACGCACAGCACCATTGAGCCACCCACTGTTCCTCAAGATGTACAAAATAAGTCAGAATGTACAGAGGGCCTCGAAATAGCCTCCTGATGTGAACATCTTGGGAAGAGATATCTAAGACTGACACAATGAATGTGGCAACCCGAGCCTAAAGCACTGGCTCTCCAGTACTGACAGTTGTTCTCTAAACCCAAGCTAGGAGGCAAGGTTAAGCTAAGATCCGAACCGAGTGGCCGCGTGCAGATCAAGTGGCCATTATGGGTTGGAGCTGGAGAAAGACCACATAAGAATTCATTGACTTCTGTTTTGTTGATTGGCATTAAATTCCTAACTCAACCTTTAAGAAGTGCAGCTGCCTTGGTGTAGTCCTGAAGACACACGGGGATGGATACTGACCTTCAGACTTGATTTTACCTTTCAGAAGAATGCAAATGGGAGGAGATTATGAAAAAGGGAAATCACGATAGCGTAGCATTGATGACAAGGGCATGCGCCAGTGCAACATTTGGCTGCCGTCTCTTACATTCTGGCGCTGCCAGAACTAATTTCCGACAGAGTCCAAATGCACGACTTGCTCAGAAGGGGTTATAGCACAAGAACTGGTGCTTCAGAACCCCCGCTACTCAACGCCTGTTCCCACCCCTCCCTCGGGGGCCCCTGGCGATGGCGCGGAGAGCTGCTGAGATCATTGCTTAACCCTCTGGAATTACCTGCTGCTCGTGTCACATGCTGCCCAGAGTTGCCATAAAGGACATTGCTACAAGTGGCCAAGAATGAGTACCAAGCAGTAGATAACCTTTGATTTACCCACAAACGCATGAACCATGGAAGTCATTGAGGTAAAGGACAAGAAACAGGCTAAAACAAAGTAGAAACAAGAAGATGTAATCCCTATGGCCTGCAGTAGCTAATAGAATAGCTTAATCATGTATAATTGCATGTCAGCTGGAGAAAATGATTCTCTCGATTTGTGGAACACGCTTTTCTGTTGCACACATCCCTGATGGTTTATGTTATTAACTCCACCAGACCTTTCGCCGCCTGTTAACCTGTTGAGCGCAAAGTGTTAAACTACTGCTGAAACTCCGGTGACATAAGAAAAAGAAAAGGCACAACAGGGCGACATGTTCCGATCGGCTGCAAATGGACACTATAAATTTCCCAGTTCTTAATAAAATCGCTTTGACCCCCAAGACGGTTGGGCAAGAATTAAGATCTCAAGCGGGTAGAAGGTAGACCTTCCGATGGAGTGCGACCCAGAGGTCATTTGTTAGTGCTCTGTGGATCGAGATTATTACAGAGTGGCAAACAGCTGGCGGCTGCTGCGATTTTAAATCCCCCTTGACCAACTAATTGATCTCATCTCCTTGAGCTGAATCCCCAGTATGGTGGACCTGTGGTGATAACTTCTATCTCCTTATCCCTCTTCCCGGTGCCCCCGTCCTCCCGTGCCCTACACCCTCTGGGTGGCTGATGGGTAACAGTAACATGCAGCTGCTAACTCTGTCCCAGCTCAGTCCGAGCTCCACGGTGGCGCTCGGTGAAGAAGAGAATCAGCGGGAAGTGTGTGGATGGGACCGGCGATGGCGGATGGCGGTGGAGAGCGACGCGGGAAAACATGCCTGTTTATTAAAGTGCCGCCACACTTAATTATCGAATTCTGCCCAAGCGGCAAGTAGAGGGGCTTCCCGCGTCGGGTAGGCCTACCTCGTCAGATGCAGTGAACATCCAAACGGCTTTTCTCTGTCATTAAATACTCCTCACTCAAGCTACGTCCTGTGAAATAAAAAAAAGATGGAGATGGTGGTTAGGGTAGGAGGTAGGAAGCTTCTGGAACTATAATACGTCCGTCCCGATGAAGCTAGTTAACAATTATGGGTTTGAATATGATTTTGAGCCAGATCTTGGGAGTGTGGGGAGGGGGGGTTCCTAGCAGATTTTATTACAGAATATCTCTTATTCTCTTACATAGTCCAAGGGTGGGACTGATAAGTGGTGAGACGTGCTAGTGCCTGTGAATCAATTAATGATAGTCATGATTGAGTGTCTACCGATCAATGGGCAGATCGGGAGAGTTCTGATGCGAGGATGGGGGCAGGGTGGGGGAGCTTCTGTTTCAAGTGGCCTCATTTGCAAACGCTCCAGAGAGATAACATCCTGGTTCCCTGGCAGGGGCGCTGGGGAAGGAGTGCCCGGCTTGCTAATTACTCACACACCCGCCGTCTTTGCCCGTGCCCTATGCTTCCCATAACTCCTTGGCACATGTAACCCTGTCTCATTGAAAAACATTTACATGTGCGGTCTGATATATTATTCCATACCAGGCTCCATTAACGCGCACTTTCCATGCTCAGTTGTGGCCTGCATTCCCCGGTGCACAGTCCCTTTAAAGGGGACTGGCAGAATTTCAGCCGTGTTCAGGCGTGATGTGGGTGCCGTGCATTTCCAGCAGACACCAGCAGATGGCAGTCTAAAACAGCACTTCCTCGCCGCTCTGACACGCATGGAGACGGATGAGGCCTGCCGCTAAATGAAATAGTTCATGGTCCTGCAGCTAGTGTTAAAAAAGCCCCTAATAAGCCTGTAACTAATGATATGGGCCACTTTGCAGTGAGGAGTCC
>JAODKK010000025.1:2951464-2968899 GCA_026774405.1 Petrocephalus microphthalmus
GTTAAAACAAATGTTGTGTGTTTGTTTGTGGCGCGTTTACGATGATGTCACGGCAGTAGAGGCGGCGCAACTATAACGACACATGAATAATCCCGCCCACTCTAAAGCGGCACTAAACTGCGGTCGAAACGCAAACCGAGCCGAACTGAGCCAAACCAAGGTGAGCTGAACTGAACCGTACCGTACCGTACTATGCAGTGGAAAAGCGCCATTATATTTGAAGTCTTTGACCCCTTCATTCAAAATTATAAAAAGGTTAGTTCAGAAGGGAATTCTTCTGTTCTTTGCCATATAAATTACTTATGATATATTTCACTAAAATAGATTCTTTTTTTTGTTGACTTGGATTGCTTAGATTTTGGGAACATGGTTGCTCTATTCACTGATCTGTTCCAGTCCTTAGATGTTTACCACATAAGCTGCAGCTCAGATGTCTTGATTAAAACTAGATTAGATCAGGCTTCTCCATAACAAACACTGTGATCAGTGTATCTGTCTTTACAGCCAGAAGAATCACTGCCTGATATTTTGAGAGTAAAATTGTAAGACACAAACATATAAGAATCAAATATAGCCGACCAATAGTAATCTTAATCTCCAATAATCTATTCTCGTTCATTTGAGCGTCATGCTCCTATTACCTACAAGAGGAGCTGTCGTGTACTTCTGGGATATTTGTCCCAGCATGCTTTGTGGCGTGCAAGATGCCAGACAATGTTTAGTTTATTTGTTCATTGTGTTGTTCATTAGTTTTACTTCATGGCTCCTTTTTGCTTTTTCTGATGGCTTGTAGTGTGCTTGTTGCTCTGTGCCTGGTTCTATTCTTGCTGCATACTTACGTCAACCACCACGACCGCGATGATGTCGCCCAATGAAGACTAACATGCGGCTACCATGCGCCGTGAAACAGGCATGATTTCAGAGTCTTGGTTTGCTGCAATATTTAATAGGAGTAAATCCTATTATCGGTTCTAAAAACTAGGCGAAATGTCAAGTATTTTGTACAATGTTATATTATGTTTTTACATTTTACAACTTAATTCTTTAACCGTTCTCTTCATCTTTAATTATATGTGTTGTTCTTTAATACAGCAGCATATTTGAAAATAAGGGAGCATAACATTGTGGGGAGAATACCACAGTCCAATGGTAATAAATCCATGCCTACATATCTTGTACATAGACTTGCGTTGTCTATGGAGTGCACGTTTACCAGTGTATTGCATGTTTTTATCCTTTGTCAGCTTCTTATAAAGACTTGCAGCTCTGCCTTATTTTTGTTGAGACTTTGATTCACCTGTTTTCTGTTGCCTTTTTTTCCCCGCTAAGTTCTTTTCCGCATGTGTGAAATGAATACAAGAGGCAGTGTGGCACGTGGGCGTATCGAGGCCAGCGAGACGGCACTAAGAGATGCGAAATGAACGGGTCCACGCCAGTCGCTGCTGGCGCCGTCGATGCTGAGACACAGACGCCTCCTTTTCCGTGCGAGAGCGGGGGCTCCTGTTCCTGCCAGCCCGCATATGGCTGAACAGATTCAAATTCCTCTATTGTTCCTGAGCGAGGCCTGCGTCTCTGTTTTTGGTCCTGGTAATTAATGTGGAAAAAAAATAAAACGGTACTAGGAGCCAAAAAATTTGTACCAAAACACCCTGACCTCCCCTCCTCCCCCTGTCATTAACAGCATAATAGAATGTTGCTAATGAGTTGGGCATTTGGACATCTGGATAGTGACATGAGCTATGACAGGAGATATGGTCACATGAGCCATCAGTGTTAGACCAGCATGTTTTTTGCATGCTGAGTCTTAATGGTAATGAACACGATGTTGTTTACAAAGTTGGTTTTGTGTTGCCCCGGACATCTACTTCCAGACTTTCCCGTTGGGATCTTATTTTCTTCATCCATTTCACGTTTTGTGCAGAGAAGGCTGCAAACTCCTAAATTTGGCATAGGTATCTCAGCTCTGGGGGATCCTTCTCTGTTTGACCTATGGCTTTAATGAGGCTTGACTGTGATCCAAACACATTAACACCTGTAACTTTACAAGAGGCATCAAGCAACCTCAGATCTGGTGTACCTGTAACCATGAAACGTCGAGGAAAGAGGTGTCTTTAATAGTTTATTTCTGGATGAATCACTGCTAATTGTTTCAATGGATCGATGGTATTTTAATTATTAGCAGCCATTGGAGCATTGTAGTTCAATAGTAATTTACTCTGTTTTCATTTAATTGTCACATATGAAGAAGACTGATAAAATGACATTTCACTTCATTCGCACATCAGCACCTTTCATGCACCCGTTTTCAAAGGGACTTCTAAGATAGAACCATCGATGGGTAAATTAATTTGGGGGGGGATTGATTAATTCTGTCTTGTGTTGTACACGGGGTAAACATCAGCATGCATTTTACGTCTTTTAATCCCAGCTTTAATTTCTGAATACAATTTTCAACATTGGATTCACATGGGTGGGGGGTTATATTTGGGACATGTATTCTGCTTTTGTCTGTATATTTATCATTTTTTAGGTTCCTCCCAGAAAAGTATGTTTATTATGTATGTTTTATTATTCCTGTCTTCTCCCGTGGAATCACAAAAATGTGGTGAAAATCAATTACAAAATTAGACATTAAATTGACATAAAATAAATTAATAAATCACCTTCCCCACCGCCCAATCTGGCGGGGTGTCAAGTGGCAGTGTGTCGCCTTGCATTTGCGTGATTGTATGTCACATCCTGCATAACGAGTCACGCCACAATGGGGCTCAACAGGTGGAGCGGGGAATTGGTTTTGAGATGACATTATTGTGTCAGTGTCATGTGACACTGACAGCCAATCAGTGAACATCAGAGGAGGGCGTGGCCAGAATATTTTGGATGTAAAACGTTTGAGAGTATGTTACGAGGAGCTAAAATGTGCTATTACTATGTCAAGGTATGTCATGCAGCTAGAAGCTAGAAGTTATAATATCTCTTCAGCAGATAGTGCGGTCTATGGAAGATTCCAGGTTTTTCTGGAAAGTCTCCTTATCATTCAAGGAGATTTCCCGCCACTTGTACAAGCAAAAGAAAATTCTATGAAATAGGAAACTTGAGAGTGAGATGTGAGCGAATAAAAATCACTGTCCATTTCCTCTAAAAGAGTATCTGCTGTGAATCAGAATTGTACACATGCTCAGTTTCGCTATCAAAGCAACCAGTGAAACTTTGCAATTGCCGTGACATCAAACTGCAAGTAATTAATACCAGCAGCAACATTGCATTTTTTGTAGTATTCACTGGAACAGACACAGATATGTAAGTAAATGAGTTAATAACGATTTGGATATCTGGGTGAGCTGTTTTCTTTTAAGTGATAATTGGTAAACCGAACGACAAAGGGAACGTGACACGGGCAGCTGCAGGAAGCCGCCAGAGCTGTTCTGCAATTAAATCCATGCGGCTTTAATGCTTTCTGCTTTTGCTAAAATGAGGAGAGTCTGGGAGCCGCATTCCGGTAAGTGTGGGGTGAGGAGAGTGCTGCCTGGCCGTCTTCACTCAGCTTTTTAGACACTCTGCTGGCCTGCAGCGTGTGGACTTTCCATGGGCCGAGGGCTGAGCGCTTATTGAACTCGTCTTGTGAGGCTCAGGAGCTGACGGGCTGCCAGGCTGATCAAGTCCAGCCTTGTGCAGACATCATGTGACTTCCTCCGGGGGCCCATGAGGAGCTAGCCGGAGTGTAGACTGACTGGCCCGGGATCAGCTCAGAAAGCTGGGCTGCATGTTCATGAGAGAGCTGGGTTTTGGCATCTCCGTGTGCATCCCTCTGCAGACACAAGGCCAAAAGTCGGCAGACGGACAGTATTTCATCTGCTCCTAGTCCTGCAGAACTCCGCAGGAAGACTCCATAAATCATCATTTGTTACCCCTGAAATAATTTGGGAGTGTAGAAAAAGAGAGGTTGGATCAAGGTAAGATGGATGTGAGCCTGATAACTAGTTTTGCCAGTCTACATCTAGCTGTGATATTCTCTAAGCCTGCATGGGCTGTTGCCCCGGTTGTTGTTGTTTGCATGGTGTCTCCACGGCCTCTCTGCTTCCATCCAAAGACATGCGCGGAGGTGTGCTGCCACCTCCAAAATGCCCATAGTGTGTGATTGTGGGTGCGTGCCCTGGAATGTGCCCTATGCTGCTCAGGGTACGCTCCAGGTCCCTTGAGTCTGTACTGGATAAGCTATTGATAGATAGCCAGTACATTACAATTAGGTTAATAGAATTCTGTATTATTTTTAGTTGTGACTGTACTGCACATTATCTGAGATGCCTCTGCATCCAAATCAATAGCATTCCGGGCCTAATAAAGGACCAATAAAAATGCAGTCATTTTTGCTCGCTGCTGTTATTGATGCATCGCACTGACATGAGTGAACACAGAATTATTTACACTATCAAAACAAGAAATTGCAATTTGATCTGGATAAAATTAATAAACTGAAAACAGCCTTCAATCGTGGAAGATATCGATCCATTTGGGACGTGGTATGCCTACGTAATATGCAGAAAATATTTTTATGCAAATGAAATTCCCCCTGCTTGCATAATTGATGTTAGAATCAGTGGAAAGATCGATGGTAAATATCAAAACACTTTCCTGGTAATGGATTCGGTATGGATTCTACATGACTGCTATGTATGAGCAGCAGATGCAGTGTGCATGAAAGAAAGTACAGACAAGGGGAAGTATGGAGCAGGGGGTATGGAAGTATAGCATAAGGAACGGAGCCTAATGATAAAGAATTTTAATTTATGTCAGGGGTGCCCAACACAACACAACCCGCCAAGAGAAATCGCGGAATTATCGGTTTATCCCAGAAGCCAACGCACTTGGGGAGGCAGCTTATCCTCTTATATGGGGAGTGAGCCCCCCCGCCCCCCGCGCTGACCTTGTGGTGCCGTCCTAACCGGAGGGCCCAGCCTGGCCGTCTGCTCTGGTTCCGACTGTGTCGGCGAGCTCGGGAGCACTGATTACCGCGTCAAGGTGATCCATCGCCAGACCCGGGCTCTAGTCACCTTGGGGGCCTCAGGCTCCCGCCCTGAGTTTGCCGGTTAGGCTGTGCGATGCCCAGTTAACCTCCCTTTGGCTTGTTTCGGATTATCCCTGCTCGTATTAATTAACGATCAGAGGCTGGCCATCTGCAGGTCCCTCCTTCACCTTCCGTGCCATTGGTTATTTCTCCCAATTAGTCTTATTCATTCCAAAGCTAGTACATAAACAATTTCTATGTAGGTGCATCTCCGATGGGTGTGGAAGACTGTTTTTAATTAGTCGACTCGGAGCCTATCCTGCTCTTTTGATCGAGTGTCCCCCCTCGCCCACCACGGCTGTCGGTGCAGATCACAGCGGCGAGCAAAGCCTCCCAAGGTTAGGTCTGGCGAGCGTGGCGATCTTACATCACGCCGGGGGGCGGGTTGTAGATTTTATATTCGGATCACTTCTGCTGACGCCTCTGAGGTTCTCCTATAATTTAGTTTGCTCAGGTTAAGTTTAAAAGCTGATATCAGAGGGGCGTGACTGAAGGTTAGTGAGGAATAAAAAAAAAGCAAAAATAATGCATTTGTTTTGCCCATAAGGTGGATGAAGTCTGCCATTAATATTTATTTATTGCTCGTTGCTCTTATGTAAAGGTCTACCTCTCCGTTCGATCCTACTGCCTCTATAGCACAGGCCTCCTTCAAAGGCCCGCAATAATCCTTAATTCATTATGGCTCGTCAAACACACTTGTAAATCGGGGATGTCCGCTTGGAAATGTTGACTGGAAAATTATCAACACACAAGCAGCCGTGCGGAAATCCAGTCCTTCCTTTCGGCGATGTGGCACAGTGGGAATGCTGGGAGGGAGCTGGGCCGGCCTGTGGGGCTGGATCAGCAATGACGGCCGCTGACATACACTGGCTGTGTTTTTCCAGAGTTGAAGGGAAAGAGACTTGGGCACTCTGCCCCCTCCTGGGCGATGTGAATCCAGTAATTACACTGGCCCTGATGGATAGGGCTGGATTAAATACGCCTGTGAATAATTCAGATTGCCTTTTTTTATAGGCCCGATTTAATGCCCATCAGGGCACCTGGGAAGGTAGTCTTAGGTGAGTTATTTAAAAGGCCGGTTTTAGTTTAAACAGCCAGGCTACTGCTGGAGAACACGTCCGCCCCCAAAATAAAGTGGTTTGGTGACCCCAGAGATTTATGGCATGAAACAGAGAGCAGGAGAACAAGTCATCTAGAGTCTTATGGGTCAAAGCTGAACCCAGGCGTTTAGCTCTGCGTTATCCAGGCTAAAGACTGGCCCTGGCTGGCAAGGGCCAGACGATGGCAGCAGGTGGGTTTAAGGGGGAATGTGAGAGTGGGATGGCTGCTGTGAAAGACAGGAGATGTGACAGATTCCCATAATTGGAGTGAGATTCAGCTATTCAGTGTCCCACCAATCGAAAGACAAGATTTTGTGGGTAAAAGTAAACATCTAATTGCCACAGAAGCCAATGATTTTATTATTTTTGTAGTTTCTCGAACATTATCGGCGCGCATAACTTCTTATTTGTAGAATTTGAATTTGAAACAAAAAATAGAAATGAAAGGTACTGCTGTCAATGGTGCTACCGAGGACTTAAATCATTTATGTCCCCTGCTGCTTCTAATCAGCAGTGGTAATATAGGCCCTGTCAAGGTTCTTTGCAGACAGGCGCTAACTGCGCTTAAAACTGGGAAGTAGTCAGCCATTAACACTGACATGGGAGGAGCCATCCATCGACCTCCTGCTGCTCGTGATGGTAGCAGCCCTCCTGCCCGGAGTAGTGTTGTAGTACTCGAGAACGATCTTGGTCTCAAGACTTGGAATCAACTTTATTTTGATTATTTTGCATTTCTTGGACTCGAGGTTGAGACCACTCATCAAAACGCTTCGATATTTATCACAGTGGCTTAATATTCATCTGTTTGTTATCACAGTGCTGTGATTGGGTGTAAAACATCCTGCTTCAAAGTTGAAATGCAACCAATAAGGTGCATGTTATTTGAAAAAATGTTACATTTCTTTCTTTGACTCATTGGAATGCCATGAAAGGCTTGGGCCTGAAACGTCACATAAGGTGGCAAAACGTAAAAAAATCGGGAGTATCATCTGGTGTACGGACTCCAATCTTTTCTGTTTCCTCTGTCCAGAAGTTTATTTTTTGGATGTGCAAGCTTTGCGGTGGTTTTTCCACTGAGACCAAGCCTACGCCCTTGCGTCATGCAGTAGCCTAACATGTGCTTTACCTGTCCAGAAGAATTTTATATTGAAATTTTAAGAAATAAACATCTATTGTTCAAATTATACTGTGATATTTTAGCAAGTTTGGCAAATTTTAGGCCAAACTGCTTAGCCCCAAGATGGTGCCTATGTCCAACATTTTATAGTGTGTTGCGTTTTGTAGACTCAAACATTAGTCTGTTTTTGATCCGGTATCGCCCTGCCTTGGTCATGGTCTTGTCTCAGTCTCACCCTGCCATGGTCTTGTCTGGGTTTTGATACACCTGGTCTTGGTAATGACTTGGTCTTGGTTTAGGTGGTCTTGGCTACATCACTAGCCCAGAGTGGCGAGTCCATTCATCTCCTATGATAAAGAGGTCCAATCTTTTACCATCGCTAGGAACACGTATTTTTAACGATGCTTCGATCTTCAGTCATACCCCACAAAAAAATGCCAAAATGAGCAGAATAATTGCCCACACCACGCTGTGAAACATTGTGCTGAAGAGACCTACAGTATAGGCTCTCTAGTAGTGAATGGAAAGGCTGTGTCTCCTTATGGACCGCAGTGGTTCAGTGGCACCTTTCGGGCGTGATTTCTCTCCTCTGCAGTGAGAAGGTCGTCACCATATTCCTCTGACTCCATGCCAATCTCTGTCAACTGCTTTTGGCCACAAAGCGGAGGTCAGATTTCGACGTTTTGTCTCACAAAACGTTTTGTTTTCACAGTCAGATCCAGGTGTTCACCAAGAAAAAAACACAAAGCTAAAGGTAATACTTGATATTTACAGTATCTTGTGATTGGTGGTGACATTCAGGAAACAACTGAATTGGCCAAATCTGGTACAAGTAAAGAACAGAAGAAAAATATTGGTGGTGGCAGGGGGGTGAATTTCCCAGGATGCCCTTTTGATTGGATTAGGGACCTACAGATGGTGAAAACAGTCCACCTGTAATAACTACCTAGCATAACCCTCCTAACTATCAATCAGCTTCTCCCCTGATATGACCAGCTCTCCTATGCACCAATCCCATAAGATAACCCAGAGTTTCATATATCTTTGCATAAGTATAGACAGGATAGACATTTAAATATATTATAAAAGGCTACATCACTAGATAGGATTATGTCATGAACGAGCAGGTGATAATTGGAGTATGAATGCAAATTTTCCCAAAGTTATCAGCACTTAAAATTGCACTTGTGGCATTGGCTGGAATGTTTACTCTAAATCTTACACCAGTAAAGATCCAGCCTGTGGTGTGATTTCATTTTTAGTAGGAAAAGCAGGTGTACAAGACTGTGTTTCTGTAGGGTAGGGTTCTGTAGGGTTCGGACCTGGTGGCCCGTAATGTTCTCTTTACACGATCACGGGGTAAATCGCTTCTCCTTATTTTGTGTATTTGCAGCTGGCTCTGAGCCATATAAATCAGATTACCCAAGGAGTGGGCAGGGGGCTTGCTTATTGTCCTGTTGTTTTTGGGATCTCAGCAGGGGTCCAAGGGGGTGGAATATGGCGCATGAGAGGACGGAGACAGAGGAGGTTGCGTGGCGGTAAGATGTGCCCAGTCGCTGGAAGTCCATTAAAGGCAGCTCACTAAACGGAGAGCCATTATCTCGAGGAGAGTAATGAGACATTTTTCATCTCCGCAGTGCGTAACTCAGCCATCTGCTTCGGGAGGTCTCTCCGTCATCATCGCCGGCACCCCCCTCAGCTGGTTAGCGGAGACGAGGGACCCACCATGGAGGTGGCTCGGGGAGGGGGGGGGGGGCACACAGCATCACAGAGACTCCATCGCCTGGCCGACGCTGCTGGAACGACCCGGTTCCTCTGCACTAACCAATTCATCCCTTGTTCATTATAGCTCGCCAATAGGTCAGCTCAATGACAGGAGAGCACATTCCACTCACATTAGCACCTACTCGTTAGATGGTAAGTACAGGAATACTGGGAAGGCTTTGAAGGGACAAGCCCGCATAAACTTGCAGAAAGCCTTTAATATGAAGACCAGCAGATGAGCTCCATCATAAATGTGCTAATTTTTGCTCAATATATGTTGTTCCCATTTGGTTTCAGGGTGATCCCTGCTTTGGGATCCAGATCACTGTGACAGTGTGACAGTGAAGAGCAGTTATTGAAAATGAATGGATGTGATTTCGTCTTGGGGCAGAGGAATAAAAACTAGGATCCCCAGTAGGGATGCTAAACTGGTGCCAATGTTTACTCTTATTTTCAGGTGGCATTTTGGCAGTAGAATCTGAAAAGGTGTAGCAACATATTCATGGTAAATTAATAAGTGTTCCTCTAATGTGAACTTTATGCCTACCCATCCATCCATCCATCCATCCATCCATCCATCCATCCATTCATTCATTTTCTGTAATCACTTGTCCCATTCAGGGTCGCGGGGGCTCTGGTGCCTGAGGCTACATGCCCAAGGTAGGAACTTTATACTATAATGACTGGAAAGGGAGAAGATTCCAGTGGTGGAACAATGAGGTTTTATTTTGGAATCATAGTCCACTAAGAGGCGTACAGGGCAATAAGATCAAATTCAAATCACAAAACGAAGAGCAAGAAAACCAAAGAAAGACGAGATCACGGAGCAGCCACTCAGTATGGTGAGCTACTGGAAAACTTTAAAGTGAGTCACTGAACAACTGAAAGACCAGGTGCTGTTAATCCGTGCTAATTAATCAGGTTGAGAACCTGCATGTGTGCTTAATATTCAGGAAAGGCAGAACGGGGACCGAATGGATGCGGCTGATTGGCTGTTTTGCTGGATGTGGGCGTGGCATCTGGAAACATGTAAATACTTTTTATGGGCAACTAAGTGGATTTTCATGTATCAAACACAGAACAGGATCAAAGCACAGCTGAGAAAATCAGGTGCATTGTCACATCTGGGTGTTTCCAACTAAAGTAAAGCTATAGAACTTGATTTGGTTTGAAGCAATTCCTGTATGATGTCAGCTCAGAAGTCACACAGGCTGCTGTCAATTTCATTGGATTAAGCCAGATTAAGGCCCAGATGATGGCTTTTTGGTTACTTTGCCACAGTTGTCGTCTTTCAAGGAAACTCTTCTTGCTAAGAGTAAACTTTCCTTTAGAAAAATGTTAATACGGCTCAGGATTATGGCATTTTTTTGGGGAACAGCTGTTCTTTCACATCTGGATTTAGCTACAAAAATTTTTGTAAAATTTGAACTTGTTAAGTTAACTTATTGTTAAGCATACATTTTCCCAGTGGTTCTATATACGGCCCCTCCATTCTGGCACTTCCCTCAAATGAGCTGCTCATTATTTCTGTGTGATTGAGCAGTTCATTGAATTATTCAGCTCCAATAAACGCACACAGACATCATTTAAGGAGTAGTTCTCAATCTTTCCCCCCAAAATGGATTTTACCCTTAAAATGACTGATTTGTATTTTTCTCAATAGCACTGCTAATTTGTGTTTACTATCGACATAGATAGTAGGTCATTTGTATGGTTAGCGATGGATTTCTGTATGTCCTTTTACTGAAGCCTAACATGGCAGTGTCCCCAGGTGAGGCGAAATCACAACCTGTGCCTCATCCATTGTTACAAAGAATTCCGTTTCTTCTCTCGGCTTATGGACACCTGTCCATATGCCAATGTTGCCTCCCACACCCCTTCCTGAGTCTGGGCACCTGTCCTGTGCTCCTGTGCTCTTCTCCACTGTTAGGTAAAGCCCATCTCCAGTGTGGGCCAGATACAGTCCCAGTCCTTTCCATCTTCCTGTCAAGTTACTCTGTTTGTGATACCATCTTACAGTGTCATGTGACTGTCATGTAACACCATCTTGCAGCATCACGTAGCTCTGTTAGTTAACACCTCATTAGCCTCATTCTTTTTAAGGATATATATTGCTACTATTAATATTCATATCTGTACCGCATATATCCTTTGTGAAAAGAATTAATTTCCAATATGTTTCTGGCTTTACACACATGGCTTATTACTTTGTGTTTATTGAAACACTGTAATCAGGGTGTTATTTGAATAAGCAGTTTCTGTGTACGTCCTCTTGGATACTGAATATATTTAATCAGTGCTAGTGTTAGGTAATTAGTGTTAGTGTATATAATAGTGTTATTCTGTTATATGGTATTATTTTCTTGTAGCACTACTGCCATTTATTAAAGGGCAACATATTATGTCCTAAAACAGGGGGGCCTGCACTTTTTTGGCTTGCAGGCTACTTTTAAATTGACCAGGTCAAAATCCTTTCTTAGTAGATATAAACTAGAAGGCTAGCTGGGTCACTTTGCTCGCTGAAGTTTTGCATTGGCTCACAATACATTCGCATTTTCTGCGGGGCCGGTGACGTGTAAGAAGAGAAGGTATCTAAGTAGTTGTTTCAGTAACCTAATATAACATAGTTTTAAACAATGTAGCCAGTCTACTGCCCCTTACGTCAATGAAGTGGCGAATCCCAAAGGGAGGATAGATGATAGGCTAACACCTAAATACATTTTTGAATGTCATTCGTTCTACCCACACTACCTTTGTGATCTATTGGTCGATGGACGTATTGGGCACTCCTGTCCTACAATATCTCTTGCTTAATGCGCCACAGTGATCATGATTCCTTTTTGATACCTGAATTCAATAAGCCTAGCACAGCTGAAGGCTATTCGGTTTGATGAAGGCCCAGGATTCTCATTCATGGGCTTTTTCCTAAATGGCTTATTTACGGAAACCAAACAAAAGCATTTGCTTAGCACCGAAAGCACGACTGTCACAGTCATAAATGGCCACACAAACAGTGCGGTGAAACTGTACACCTTTGGAAACGGCAAGGCAGTATTTTTCAGGATTATGAGAAGGACACCCGATGTGGGATTCTGAATAAAGCTATTCACAGTTGCTGGAATGATTTAGCTGTCTTGTTCCAAATTATACCTGTCTTCTGATAGGCAAAATGTAGCATGAATGCTAATAACTCAAAGGTTTTACTCTTCCCATGGAAGCAACTACAAGATACATTTTCTTTTATTTCTAACATTATTGCTGCAGTAACACTGGAGGCCATATTAGGACAGAATAAAAAAAAAAGTCTAACAAAATGATTCTGTATAGGTGCTTATGACTTAGAAGCTTCATACTGTAATGCATACATACATATGACCATATACATCCACACATACAACAGTAACATAACACATGTAAATGTATTCATACGTGGAACTGACACCAGGAAGGATGTTTCAAAAGCCTCCTGATTGATAATCACTGGTTAACATCGGTGCTCAGAAGAGTACAGTACGAGTAAAGGACATGATTTATTAAATGACAGGTTTTAAGAAGTCGTTTGATATAATATGCTTCAGGAAATCATAATGAATTGAGCTACAAGCCAGAATTTCAGGAGAGGGGCCTTGTGTGCTATCTAGTCAGTAACATGTAACATATAACGGAATTGGACAGCACAAAATGAAACAAAGGCACTCACAAAATATCAAAGTAGATGTATAACTAGGAACTGAGGACTAGTATTTATGAAATGAATAAAATAAATAGCCGAAACAGGAAATATCCTGAAATATACAAAATATATAAAGATAATGGCTGAAACGACCCACTGGTAAACTCCCAGAGAAAGCATGTAATTTGGCAATCAATGGATAAGGATGAAATGATTAAATAATGGTCCGTGACCAATCATGCCTAAATCCGCAAATAACAAACCATGTGATGCACCTTTAAGACTCTGAGTACCAGAGTACCAAATTTAGCGGTTTCCTGAAAATCGACAGATTACACCTGGTATTATCATCATTACTTAGATCCGACATGGCCCCGTAGCCCTTCCAAGACTGAGAAGCTGCTCAGAAGGACAGACACCCTCCAATCTGTTGTGTTTCTCGGTCTGTGGGACAGGTTGGTCGGCACCCCTGGCAGGGAAGCATAAAGGGACGCGCTCCTCTCGGGTCTTTTCAATTCACTGCTATGCCCTTTGGATTTCACTGGACTTGGGCAAAATTTATACTCCTCGTGTGCAATATACTTTTGAGCTCCCAGAAGCATAATGTAGCAGTCATACATGATTACCGTCCTACTTGAGATAAACGCAGCACTCGATGCCTTTAAAGAAATGGTCAAAAGGGACCAGGGACCTTATCTGCTGGATAGTAATTTGCACATCCTTTGGTAAGGTGGAAGCAATTAAGGAACAGCCCGTGACCACTCGTCAGCCAAAAAGGTCACACAGGTATTTCTTTCCATATTTCCCAAGTGTTTCTGGACCTCTGAACAAAATATCAATTAGAACTTCCAGCCTGAAGTCTGAAGAACTGGCCGTGACACAGTTACGATTGTTGCCCTGTTAACATAACTGTGTCATGTTAAAGGTCAATGGGGTTAAGTATGTCTTTCCCTTCAGGTCAACGCTCAGAAAACCTGGCAAAGGTGACAGACTGATGAAATTCCAGGCTTAATGTGCTCATTCTGCAAGCAGTCTCCATTCTACACAGAAGTCCATAAACAGTCGTGTCTCCTCCACCTCTGTTTTGTTTTGATGCATCTATCATTTAAATGAAGCCTTCATGGCTGAGTAAGAGTCGCCATCAGTTTTCTTGACCAGATGGACACACTGCCCATATTAATAGACACTTTCGGTTGACGTGGGTCGATGTCCAGCACAGGGACAAAAGTGACACTGGGTGACTAATAATAGTGTAAGAACTCGGGAGGTCCCCAACGTTTCATTAACCTGAGATCAGGCGTGATGGCTTCCCTCTCCTTACTTTGAGTACAGCAGTGAAGCACTGAGCCAGCTTTTTTGGACTCGATCTATAGGGCTGCGTGAGCTCATTCGGGTGTGCTGAATATATAGTTTATATCACTCATTTACATCAGTCGGCTTCTCTAGGCAGGCGGGCTGTGTCAATACTCTGGGCGATTGAAAAATTTAATCAGCACGACCTGCTAAAAAAAAGTTCCCGTGCAGCCTCTTTTAAAGCATTTTTCAATGGAGAGGTTTCAGGTTTTTTTGCGTCCATTTGTATGCAAATCTGTCTTTGTTTCCTGTAGAGATCTAATTATAGCTATCAACTGTGTCCAGTACTGGGTCTAATATGCATGCAGATGATTCAGAATTCATTATAATTTTGGAAAATTTCAGTGGTTATATGAAGGAAGGATATTATTTCTCCTGGGCTTATTCAGCTCCACTGTGGTTTTGATATAGATGTTGTGTGCCAAGTTTTAAAATAAACATCCCCCGTAGAACCAAACAAACTGAATTTGCACAACTGAACAACTGAATTTGTGCCGGACAGTCTGGGAAGGACCAAGAGGCTAGTAAGATGAACGACCGTGTTGGAAATGTAATTGTTCTCCTAACCATTTTTATACATTACTTGTCTCTCCCAGGTAATATGCAGAGCTTGTGGTAAATCAGGCTGTTGTTCTCCCCATAAGCGTACAAATAAAGGAATAAGGGCATTAAAAGGATAGATCGTCAGTTTAATTATGTGTTAATTGTGGAGCTTCTGGAAGGGGGTGGAGGGATGCCTCGATCTGTGTATTCCCTCGAGCAGACTCCTGTGCTTAATATGCTTCTTGAGTAGGAAGCATTAAACTTGCTCTAACTGATGGGCTATATGGTTGTGCATCCCAACTACGTGCTACTCACTAAATAACACAAGCACATTCTGCGTGTGGGGAATTTATTACTCGGGTATAATTAATACACGGCCGAACAAAGCACCCGTGCGCCGTTTGTAATCCATATCGTGAAACACATGTAGCTAAAGCGTTTTCATGCAGACAGCATTTGAGTGTAAATGGTTAAGCAGCCTGTTTTAGGTTAATAATTTGCATCAGCATAAGTATGGTTATTAATGGAAAAATATATCACCATTGCTTGTACATATTTGATACTTTTATTATCAAAATAATATGTAACAGTTCCAGTAACTCAGCTATGGTTCTGTCCATGTTGTTCTGTCATTCCCACATTATGCTGCCTATTTGGGGCATTCTAAAGCCGTGCCACTTACTGGCTCCTGGTAACAGCTTCCCCTGGGACACTACAGCACTGTATTGCTTCCAGTTTCGAAAGCTGGATGGAAGGGAACTATCCCCACATTTAACATGCTCTGTCCCTTACATTGATATCCTGCTGACTGATATCCTGCCGACTGATATCCTGCTGACTGATATCCTCATCACATGTGTTCAGAGTGGAATTTGTCAACTTTTCAGTACAGGGTCTTGGTGAATCTGGAGCCAGTCCCAGAAAGCAGAGGGCATAAGGCAGGGGACACCTTGGATGGGATGCCAGTCCATCACTGTCATGTACGGAGCCTGTCCGACCCTGCACTTTGTGTCCCCCCCCTGTTTGGTCAGCAGGCACTGCTGGTTATACCATTTTCCCTCTCTGTCTCTTTACCTTTAAACCTGTTGCCCGGACAGCCACATAGCTTAATGGCTTGAGCGTGTGGCTCAGAGGATGATAACACTCTGGTCATGGGTTTGAGGAAAGTAAGAGACCAGCCTCATCTTTTTTGTTTGTTTATTGGTTTTCTGTTTTTCCCTAATGCTTGTTAGTTATCTTTGCTTCCCTGCTTTGGTTTTCGCTACTTGTGTCCTGTTTGATTTTGCTTGTATAGTCAGCCCTCTCATGTATGTGTGGTCAATGTTTCTTAGTTTCAGTGTTTATTAAAGTTCCCTTGCTCTGTGCTTACTGTGTAAGGTGTAGTTACTCCACCTGTTGCTTGTGCCTCTGTTTATTGGTTGTTTTGGTCATGTTCCACACCTGCCCCTTCGTTAGCCGAGTTGTCTGTGCTTGCCCACTTTCTGTTCTGTGCTGTGTTATTGCATTTATTTGGTGTGCTTATGTTACCGTTGTTACTCCCCCCGTTTCCCTAGTTCTGTTCCCCAATCGCCACGTTTTTTCCACCTGCACCACGCCCCACCATAACACATCACAGGGCTGGTTTATTTCTCAACTGTGATTTATTTAAAGATTTCCTTTATTTAAAGATAAACTACTGATCATGTCAGTAGTATATTGGTAACTTATTAAGGAAGACGTTTAAAATCGTTACTCACATTTTATTTCAAAAGTAATAAATCATACACCAAATAATGTGCAACCAGTATTTCCTGTTTCTCCCCATACATCAGGTCTACAATCTAAGGGAAGCTGGACAGTAAGAATGCCTTCACCAGGTAACTTGCATTGTTGCAGACAAACCCAGCCATATAAATATCTACCTAAGATATGGTTAAACATCTCACAGAACAGTGCAGATACAGAGCAAATACCAGAGCTGAACATCTGGGGTCAGCATGTACTAGGAAGGTAACAGAGAGAGGAACCTAAAACAGAGGAATGAAGCAGCTTTGTAAACGAGCTGTGATCCACTCTGAGAATCCGGCTTTAGGAAGAGGAGAAGAGTAACACTCGAATCATCCATCATTGTCTGAATAAAATGTGAAAAGTCTCGGTATCTGGGGACTCACTCGTGGCAACAGACGTGCTATCAGATGTGCGGTTTTGATTTAGCTTACCTGTTACATGGCTGAATTGAAGCTCCCATTTCCCTTCAGCTCATCACATTCTGATTGAAAAGTAGTAACCAGTCTTGGGGGGCCGGTTCTTGAAGAAGGTGCTGGGATTCATTTGGAATTCATCTCTGCCCTTGTGCTGGATGTGTGGAGTTTGTCTTCTGCGGTTTCCTCTGGATACTTTGGGCTCTGCCTACATTCCAAAAAACACGTGGCTAGGTCACCTGATGCTGTTAAACTGCTCATAGTGTATATCTGTGTGTCCTACATAGTGCATGTGTGTGTGAGTAGGGGTGGCCCCTGTATTGTGTCTTTCCTTAATAGGCTCCAGGCCCCCTATGACCCTATGACCCTGGCCCTTTAATGACATTTCAGTATCAGAGCCAGCTATATTGAAGCACATTTTGCTCTAAAACAGACTTTACTGAAGGGTCTGATTACTGTATCAGGTGTGTTATGTTATGGCTCCACCTAAGCCCTGCAGGGTGTTAGGTCTCCAGGATCTCCTGGACAGCCCTGCTATAATGGATAAGCAATTAGATGATGGTGCTTAGACATAAGCTGCTTGTGCATAGTTTTATAAGTCTTTTCTGCCTTTACACTGCATCTGGGAGAACACATAAAA
>JAODKK010000025.1:2980194-2990351 GCA_026774405.1 Petrocephalus microphthalmus
CTTTTGTTAATAAACCCTGTTTGTTGTGAGCCGCTCTGTGGATCGTCCCTCTTTCCCTTCCTTTGTCATGCCCCGCATTCAATGAAGGGCTTAAAATTGCATCAGTCGGTACCTCTATATGTAAAGCTAAATGTTGGAGACACTTCAAAATGGCTTAGTTGAATCAATACTTTATAATTCCATTTTCATTTATATGTAAGCTTTTTCAGTGTGTCCGAAATAGCGTTTCCCAGCTGTGCAAATGTGGGGTCTACAAAGGTCATCTCAGCTTTTTAAGGAGTAGTTTATAGAGTTAGTGTATCGTTATTTAATCACACCACAAAGACCATCGATCTGTAATTCCGAAGACCAAATGTTGTATTGAGATACACAACTGTGACAATGCTGAATGTATCTTTGAGGAATTCAGATTCAAAGTGCATAATTGTGTCCTTGGGGCGCTGCACTAATGTTGAAATGTTTGAAGCACAATTAGGGCTGAAAAAAAAAACAGAATATTCATGTGGCTTTCATCTTTGGGCTTAGTAGGTGTGAGGTCTGCGTGAGCTTGGATTTAAGGTAGCACATTTTCAAAGCAAACATATACTCTACCAAGTACACCTAACTTATACTAGGTTGGACTCACTTTTGCCTCCAGAACCACTGCAAGGCTCGATGAGTTGTGTGTTCAGGTCAGGACTAGGGCACAATTTGATGAAGGGGCGCAAAAGACTGGCTGAAAAAAATCAGAAGAAATACCTCTGCTTGCATTCTGTGATGTTGCTGTTATTTATATTAATTAAAAAATTTCACTACTTTTCTTGTGAAAGATGCCAGTGAGCAAGTTAGCAGCCAGATACCTTGTGCTACTGAAATGTTTTTAGTATAAACAAACTAATTAAATTTCTGTTGCTCTGGGGGCTGGGGGGCACTCAGCAGGATCTCTCCTAGGGCACCGGAATACCCAGGGCCAACCCTGGGTCAAGTTAGTCATTTTGCAGCTCTCCATTTCACTGAACTGCTATTTTTGCACTTGTGGCCTTCTTGTTAGTTTTACCAAATCTCACTATTATCGTCTGACCTCTCTCATTAGCAATGTGTTTGTAAGCTCAAGACCAGGGGTGGCCAATCTTATCCAGAAAGGGCCATTGTGTGTGTATGTTTTCACTGCAACTCCATAATTAGATTACTAATTATCAGTAGTATTATTTTATTGTACTTTTGTATTCACTGTATGGTGTCCTTGAGTGTCTAGAAAGGCACCTATAAATAAAATGTATTATTATTGTTTTTATTATTAATTGGAGTACTGATTGGCTGAAGTGTCACACCTGGGCTTAAACAGCTGACCTTGCATACACACCAGCCCTTTGCAGGTAGGATTAACCAGCCCTGCTCTAGGCTCTCTAGTGTGTGAGAATCACAGGAAGGCGGCTTTTTCTGAGATTCTGGAGCCACTATGTCTGGCATCAACAATCACACCACGTTCCAAATCACTCAGATCAGGCATCTTAGCCATTCTAATGCTGAGCTGAACAGTAAGTGAACCTCTTGACCTTGTCTGTGTGCTGGATGTATTGAGCTGCAACCACAAGATTTTTTGGGAAGAAAAGGCTGTTTGTATTAGCAAACAGGTGCTAAATGCCTACATATTATTACATTTTCAATATACCCTGGTCTTGTTTCTGACACCCCCATGGTTAAGGTTGCTACCTTTAATTTGCGAAAAACCAGGACACTTGCAATTTTTTATACATATATTGTATATACTACATTATATATCATATTATTCTATTAAATATATTAATATTTGTAGAACTTCCTATTTTTTTTAAGTCGCAGCCGGGTTGTGGCTGTTGATGGGCGCAGGAGACCGACAGCCCAGGTGGTTGCTAGCCAATAAGGTAAGTGTTCGTATTTCTGCTACCAATCAAAGAAAGGCATAGACGTGGCCAATCATCGCTGTGTTTTTTCCCTTTTTACAGACAAAGGTTTGGATGTATAAACATAAACCAGGAAGGAAAAAGAATAGCAGTAGAAAGAAACTAAGTGAGGATTTATTTGAAACTACGATATACTAAACTAAATTATATATACATTTTTCCAAAAAACCTGGACAATTTGTAACCCAGCACCAGGGTTCCCAGCACCACAGGACAACATACTGTCCAGTACCCTGGAGGATGCATTAAAGTCCCACAGTCTCACCCGTATGCCTCAGTGCTTAATAGCGAAGCCCTTGGATTTGCAAACACCCCAGTTGTGGTTCAGAGTTTGCAGGTTTGGAATGCCATTCCTGAACTGAGAATTATGAATTTTACAGGTCAGCGAAGAGGCTGAATGCACAACTTGACGGCTAGCCAGCCAGCTGTCACGAGAGTTCCTAGATACATGAAACATGGAAATTACCTGAGAAAACACTTCACTGGATGAAGCTTCACGTAGCTGGCCCCAACTGCCATGTTTCAACATGATCGGCCTGACAGCTTAACGTGAGGGAGGGCCAGGCCAGAGGTTGGCTCCCAACTGCTTCTGAATTGAATAACAAGCTATTGTATTGCATAAATTATATCTAGTATAAATTAATTTTTCATAGAAAACTACTACAAATGAAGCCCATTAAACAGCTAACAATTTTAAAACGAATTAGTGTTATGAAATCGCCAGCAGGTTTTTCTTGCCCTGCTTTGACTAAACACAGGAAATTGGTTCATGCTATCAGGTAACAAATATACAGGTGTAATTAAACAGCCAAAGGTAAGTGTTTCATGCCTCAGTGTAGCTTTTCTTCGCTCATTAAACTGATGGTATCACAACAAAGAGTGATCAGACTCACTCCGGAGCCATATTATCACTATACAAGGCTGCTTTGGATTCTGTTTGGGCTTGAAAGAATGTTTCTCACCAAATTTTCAAATTTTACTCACACTGAAAATCAGCCATTATCCTCTGAATTGACTGAATTATTCACTGGCACCCGAAACAGCAGCTATTTGTTATTGAATGTATGCACATGATCCTAAGGGGGAAATGACTCTAAAAAGGGCTCATCTTTAATATTTACAGTTTGTTTCAATCTAACCATACTGAAAAAAAGCACATTTGCCTCAAATATTTTATGATGGAAATGTACTTTTGGAATCTGAATTTTGAATGATGAAAATGAACCATGAATATGCAAATCAGGGATGATTATGAATCAAAATAAGAGTAGTTCCATGCTAAAGAGAATATTTCCATTTGAATTGAAGAGTGATACTTAAAAGCAAGCAGGCAGAGGTGCCTTTGTAGAAATGGATTTAGATGAGGTCAACTTCTGGTGCCCAAATATGTGAGCGGGGTGGAGGTCACAGTGATCTGCATGCTCAAAGCCATGTCTGAGGACAACCAGACATGAATCTGGATCCTCTGCTAAACTCTTCTAGTACTACTTTCCTTACAGTCTGGGGGAGAGCAGTAATGTGAATTTTGAAGTAGGCAGCCTCCACCTGACTTACTGGACCTGCAAAATCTAATTCGGGCACAAAGAAACATTTCAGGATGTAAAGATGTAGATCTGCTGTTTCAAATTTTAATGCATCGCAAAGGGTTTAATAAATACAGTAACATTCAAACACTTGTGGATGAGATACTGGGGTAATTTAGGCAATTGAAGGCATAGCTGAAAACAAGGATTAATTTGCAAATATTCAGTTTCTGGAGTTAAAGTTTTTCCCTCCTTAAAGATGTATGCATCTCAATGTATCTCTTTTCATGTGTAAAATGGTAAGATTACACTCAAGCAAACAAAATAGTCCAAAAATTATATATAAAAATATATCTATACACTGCTATAAAGTTTTAAGAGTTTAAATGACACTGGTATTATGAAACGCCTAAATGCAAATGATCTTGCAATCCAGCATGACTCAAGACTGTGGGTGAGGGTTTGAGGGTGAAGAAACAAAGAGGTGAATATGCTATTCCTGAAACTCCAGGATAATGTGAAATCTGTCCCCTCTACCTTCCAGTGACATCTATTGCTGACACCCCCAACAGGGGCAAAAGATGGGACAGATGGCATGAGACATCCAGTTATCTTTTCACTAGATATTTTCACTGGTTCTGGGCAATGTTGAGTGATGATTAATAATAATGATTGTTCAACAATCTTCTCTCCCGCAAAATATGCCTATACACATGCTTGATTTCATTAAGTAATTATTAAGCTTATTAGTGTTTGGTTTAGTTAGTTGCCTAAGGAAACTCCAAATGATCTGCAATTTGTTAGCAGTTAAGGATTAGTGCTAACTAGTGCTAATGTAATTACCTACCTGCTACATCACTGGCCTTCTGCCTAATATTATGGTAGTAATAAGACTCATCTGTACCCTAATGCCCTCAGTGACAACATAATGCACACTGTACAAACCCCTATTTCTTTAATTTGAATGATATTTGCCACGGTAATGGTACAGTTCTTTTGCAAGCATTTAGCTTTTGCCATAAATTATTAATCGTATTAGTGCTCTACAATCCAGTGTAATTTCCTTGCCCAAAAAATGTGTAATCGTTTTTTTTTACATTACAGTTCATTATTTATTACTATTCACAATTTTCTAGAATGATTTTCAACAGATTGTAAACCTGCCGTTTATTGTGCATAATGATTTGTAGGATATTAATCAGGCCTCCATTAAATGAATCTCATTATCCTGAAGTGGGACGCATGTCAGGAGTGACGCTCATCCAGCCCTGTCCTATGTGCATTTTTCCCATTTGGCCAGCAGGTGTTGCTGGCCATCCAGTCCGCCTCCCTGTCTCATGGCCTTCAGCCCCTGTGTGTTCTCCTTACTCCCTGGACCACCACATAGCTCATGGGTTCAGCATGTGGTTTAAAAACTCTTAATCCTCCTGTCATGGGTTTGAGACTGGCCTGTGTCCTGCTTAGTCAGTTTATTTATATTTATTGGTTTTATGTTCCTCAGTGTTTTTCTGTTGTTTTCCCTAGGTAAAAGGTTTACCCTGCCTGTGTCTTGTTCTCTCCTGGTCGTGTTTATTGTGCCATGCCGTGCCGTAACAGGCCTGCATTCTGGCTTCATCACTGCTTAGGAATTCCAGAACCATCAAACCCAATGTAATTTTTTTCAGTTTTGTCTCCCAACGGCTTTCGTTTTTTGCAGCGCCGACGCCATCGGCTGTAGATTGACCGTTTCTTCACAGGTCACAGCTCGCCTGGAAACATCTCTCTCTGGCATACAGCAATTCGCGCCAGTCCTGCTCAATGCTGCAGTTGCCACACGGCATCTGAGCGACACCATTTCTGGAGAGTGCCATTATACAGGATTATAAGAGGTACATTTTACACTTGTTTTTACTCTTAAGAATACAGTTATTCATTCAAGGGAAATCTGTTCCCTGGAATTCATGGTCCAGGTGTGTAAATTACATTTATTTCTTAAGGCATTATACTGTGAGTGAGGATTTTACGTATGACATCAATTAAAATTAAGTGTCACATCCTTACTTCTTTCCCTGTATAGGAAGCGGGGTTATAATTACCTGCAATGACTTTAAAATACTACATACTGTTTCCCTGAGCCCATCCATGGCAGCTGAGGGTTCAAGGGTGGGTGGGATTCCAGTCCATTGCAGGACACTCACACACACACTCACACACAATTGTACTCTGTAGGCAGTTTAGTGACACCAATTAGCCTAACTTCATGCCTTTAGTCTGCTGAATGTAACCAGAGTACCTTGAAGAAACCTGTAGACCACGATGAGACCATGAAAATTGCCTTAAATTATTGCAGTGTAGTTATCACACCAAACGACAAAATGAATCTGGTAAAAGCAACTGCAAAAAATGTCTTATGGGAATTAATAAAATGTGTTAACTCTGTCTAGAGCACTGCAGTCAGCAAATTACATAATACGCTTGGGCAGGAATCCAATGGTTGTTTTTAACTCCTGCAGAATACTTGAATTTTGGAAAATAAATCCAAAAGTGGTAATTATCTGGATTCTGTTGAGCTGTTGAACTGATGTCTTGAAATGTTTATGTGTGTATCATTTCCTCAAATAAAGCTGCAGTTTTTTTACATAATGCCCAAGTTGCATTGTAACATAACTTTTGTTCACAGTTCAATGCTTAATTAAACAGAAAAATAGATTTTCCCTCCAGCTTTTTTGATTCATGTGAATCACACATCTAAGAACTTAAAGTTGTTTAGTTCTTGAACTCATTCTGGGTTGTTAAGACACTGGAATTAGAATCATTGCAGATATAAACAATAAGGGTGCAAGTTATTTTCGGGTGTGGCCACTTTTGCTCGTTTAACGGTTAAAAAGAAAAAGTTGCTGTAGCTATATGCAGGTATATGGTTCAAAAAGGTTGCAATAAGGCTTGTGAGTGTGTTTGGGACATAACACGCAATAAACCAATCAGAGTCTCACCTCCAATTCCCTTTAAGAGCTAGGTGTGGTTGCACCTTGGTGGATCTCTATTATAATGGAGGTTTTGGCAGGTAGTAGAAAACAACGCTTCTCTGCAGAAAGTGAAAGCGTGCAACAGACCACTTATGGTAACCGCTAACAGCAGGACTCCCCTAAAGCAGAGGTCTGTTTTCCTGCGGGCAATGGAATGTGACACATGACATTTTTTTCGTTTTTGAATTGTTGAATTGCAGGAGTCAGAAAAAGAATTAAAATAAGTGTTGCTTAAGTGTGTTTTTTGTTACATTTTGTTACAAACAAATATTCATGTGTCTAGTTTCAAAGGGCCAGTCTATACTGTCAATCACTGCAAGTGCAAGCAAATCAAAAGTGACAATTGCACTAACATCTGAAACATGCAAATGTATTGATTATGTTTGTGCAGATCTACAATCTGTTATTGCAGGCAAAATATGCCTATATGTATGACTAGCCTACTTTTACATGAAAAACTTAACCTGTTGTGATACTTTGCCTTCCTGCCCTTCCTGCTGTCTTCTTAGTGTGGCTAGCGAGCCACATTTGTTGCTTGCTTTGTCTTGCCTCTTGTTTCAGCCCTCGTGTGGATCATTCCAGCTGCCTCTTGTTTGGCCCCTCGTCAACCCTGTATAAGAGTGCCTCCCAGTCCTGTGCTCCCTAGTTTGGTCATTGACATCATCCCCATGTATGCCTACGATTTTCCCTGCACATGAGCTTCAGTGTTTTGGCTCCATGTGGCCCCTTTGTTTTCCCCTGTATTAATTTTAAATAAAGCTCTCTCTGTTTGCCCTGATGCCTGCCCTTCTGTCTAGTTACTTCTGGCAGTGATACCTCTACATAGCCTATTTGTTGAGGCTAGAGGTTTGACTTCTTTACCTGGAAATAAGCATACTCAAACAAAACCTATTTTTCCTTTTGTGGATGGGAAAGGGTCAGACTTGACATTTACATTTACAGCATTTGGCAGACGCCCTTAGCCAGAGCGACTTACATAAGTGCTTTAAGACTCCATTACTGAATATTTTCTAAGAAAACTATCTGCCTAGTGTTGGGGAAAATACAGGTTTTTTAAAGCATATAATATAATATATAATACTGGAAATGCTAAGTATTTCTGAAAGAGGTAAGTCTTTAGTCATCATTTGAAGGCACTCGATGACTCATGGCTTGAAACATGCGAGTGAGAGTGGGACAAAATATTAGAATAATTATATAAATAAAATAGAATATAGAATAGAGTATAAATAGAATAAATATAAATATATATAAATAGAATATATAGAATAATCTTATAATGTAATCACATCTCATAATGCAGTTATTTTACATGAAACACCTGCAACAAACCATACAATACATGAATCATAAACGTCATGTGCTACTGTAATTACTTGCTTGCCTACCAGTGACTGGAGCAGTCTAGTCTTATGCCTAAGTAGTCTACCATCTACCACATCTCGGCACTGAGGGTTCTCATTGAGAGCAAAGACTCTGATCGGGGCTCCTGAGAGACGAGGAGTTCTGAGTGTCTGGGATAAAAACCAAGATCCAGGCCTTTAATGACCTCTTGCGCACAGCCATCAGCAGTGTGTCTGTCTGCGGACAGCATGCCGACCGCGTCGAGAGGTTCGCTTACCTCGGCAGTGACATTCGTGTCTCTGGTGACTCTTCCTATGAAGTCAAGTAGACGGACTGGGAGAGCATGGGGGCTCATGAGGTCGCTGGAAAGGGGTATGTGGTTCTGCCGATATCTTTGCAAGAGGACGAAAGTCCAAGTCTTTACAGTCCTGGAGCTCCCTGTTTTTCAGTACGGCTGCGTGACATGGACACTATCCAGTGACTTTAGATTTAGACTGGACTCCTTTGGTACTGTATCTCTTTGAATAATCCTTAGGTACTGCTGATTTGACCTTGTGCTGAATGAGCAGTTGCTCAGTGAATCCCAACTGAGGCATATTACCTACATTGTGAGGGAACGAACGACGAGTTATTCCCTGTGGGTGGTCCGGCTTGCACGGTCCTCTTTGCTGAGGACCGGAGCTGCTGAACCAGTCTAAGGGGACACCCACATAACACCTAGCTGTGGCAGATAGACGGCCAATTCAGGAGGGTGGGACTGGACCGTGTGTCAGCCTGGGGGGTCGCCAACTAGGGACCCAAGGTGTTTCATTGTGTGGTGGGTGCGACAACACAGTGTGCCAGGCCATGCTCCCTAACCTGACCTGACCTGTGATTTTCCGAAGAATTGATGTTGTTCCCAGACAGATGTGTCCAAAACCTGTGCCACTGAAATGTGGGAGAGCTCTTCTATATTCTACAACATCTATATTCTGCTTTGAACTTGCTTTGTCGATCAGCATAAGGCATTCTGTGAAATGAGAATCGCTGACCCAAATGGCTTAATTCCTCTCACTGAAATTAAAGACGTCCTGATCTTGGGGGGGGGGGGGGGGGGTTTGTTGTGGAGGATTGAATTTCAGAAGTGTAATTATCTGGCCTTATGAATACTACCAGCTCCCTCCGACAGCGCAGGAGGGAGCCTTGTCTGATTTCAGACGGTTTTGGATGAGCCTTGCTGCTTGTTTGAAAATTCATGCTGAGGCAACATTTCAGTTTGCACTTTTCTCATTTTCCACTCATTTTGAGCTTCTGATGGCTCTCCATTGAAAAACATCACCGCTGTCTGCTAAGAGGTGTCCCAAACCCAAGCACCTCTGAATAAATGTGTCTGCTGGGCTGTTTTCAACGTCTTACAAATATGTTCAAAACTACTCATAATTTTCCAGAATCAGAGTCCCTCCATCTCAGAACTCCATCCAATATGGGATTAAATGGCTCTTTGTGAATCTCTGCATAGAAAACCTTGGATGCAATCTGTTTGATCCAGAATGCCTGTTGAGGTATAATGTGTCCATAAAAAGCAGAAATACCTGGTGTGGAGTGAAAGGAGAGAGTGACTAAGATTATACAACATTTGTGCCTCATCAACCAGGTGCACTTTAATACCTGGGCCTCTGCTAAAATTGTTCAATAAAATTTGAACCCACTTGCCCCCCCCCCCCCCACGCATAGTCACACTGGTCAACAACTTTTATTGGCACCGCTCCCACCTCCCCCCAACCACCAACCACACCATGGTGGAACATATGTGGTGCTGGTGCTCCTGACCATGCTACTGTGCTCCGGGTCTAAATGCCACTTATATGACAATTTCAGCATGCTTTCTTCACATTTTCATTTTGGCAAGGAAACATTTTTATAGAGTGCATACCTTGAATTTGAAAAGTAATCCTGCATATTAAATGTCAATAAACTCAAATGCTTCTATCCATCCATCCATTTTCTGCAGCCATTAGGGGCAGAGCCTATTCTACAGGCTATGGGCACAAGGCAATACACAAATGGGGATGGGGCACCACACACATAACTGCAATTAACCTCAGCACATTCATGGATGGTGGGGGGGGGGGAGACCGGTGAAATGCCCATGATGACCTTTATAGCATGATGACATCGGGAAAACTCCACTCACATGGAGCAATGATGGAGACTCGAACCCTGGTTCCATAGGTATGAGGCACCAATGCTAACCACTGCAGCACTCCACTCAAATGCTGCTATATAATTATTTCTTAGATGTATTTTTAATCTTTTAAAACAAATTAGTCCACTGAAATGTAAACAACTATACTTTTTTACACTTCTCATATAAATCGGAAGAG
>JAODKK010000025.1:3088014-3098029 GCA_026774405.1 Petrocephalus microphthalmus
AGTTGTGAAAAGCATTTCATCTTCCATTATGGCGTACCTGAGAGACTACACAGTGATCGAGGCCCAGATTTCCAATCTCATACCATCAGAGAGCTGTGTCAACTTAAAGGTACTCAGAAGGCATATCACTCAAGAGGCAACCCCATAGGAAGGTTCAACCAAACCTTGCTGGATATGCTAGGAATGTTGGAAAACCATAAGAAGAGCCATTGGTGTGATTACGTCAAACCTTTGGTTCACTGTTACGATTGTATGAAGACCTAAGTCACTGGTTTTACACCCTACGAGCTGATGTTTGGGCAACAACCTAGATTGCCAGTAGACTTAGCCTTTGGATTACCTGTACACTGACCACCAATTTCCCATTCTTAGTATGTGACAAGTCCCACCTTGAAATGAGTTATGAAGTTGCTGCACAGAACTCCATGAAGACAGCTGATCACAATAAAGCGAGATTTGATGAACATGTCATTGACTCCACATTGAAGGAAGGTGACAGTCTTGGTTAGAAATGTTCGACTCAGAGGGAAACATGAGTTAGCTGACAGGTGGGAGGCTGACATACTGTACATGTTGTAGTTGGACAGTCTGGGAATCTTCCAGTTTATGTTGTGAAACCTGAGGCCAGGGAAGGACCCCAGCGAGTTCTTCATCATGATCTTTTACTGCCGTGCGGTTTCCTTCCCGTGACTTCTGGAGCAGGGAGGATCTGTTATTTTTTTCCTGTTATTTTTTTACCCTGAGGATTCAACTGATATATTTTATTTTTGTACTTGGACTTGTATTGATTCTGTTATGGTGTAATGCTTATTGTTATGTTGTTTTTTTTATGTTAATTGAATATTGCTAACGTGTGGAAAAGCAAATATACCTGGGGAAATGTTTAAAATCCACACTTGACCTTTAGTTGTTTAATTTAATGGAAAAAAGAGATTTCATTAGTAAACCTAAATAGGTGATGCTTAACATTAAAACTAATTAGATCCCAACCAGTTTAGTTTAGTTAAATTAATTTAATTTCAATATTACCACTACTACTGTATGAGGCAAAGGTGTTTTGGATTCATTTAAAATGAAAAGGGAATTTTTGTTTTTTGGTTTTTTATGTGTGAATGTTTATGCCCTGTGGCACATTTGCTGTGGCATATAAGTGTTACACTCAACACATCAAACCTTGAGTCGGGTGGGCTACAACAGCAGAAGACCGTCCTCTGCTGTCAGCCAAAAACAGAAAGCTGAGGCTGCAGTGGGCACAGGCTCACTGAAACTGGACAGATAAAAACTGGAAAAAATGTAGCCTGATCTGATGAATCTTGATTTCTGCTCACAGATGGTAGGGTCAGAATTTGGCTTCCATACCATGAATCCATGGATCCAACCTGCCTTGTGCCAACAGTCATCATGTGAAAGCCACAGCCTATCTGAGTATTATTGCAGACCATGTGCATCCCATCATGGCCAGAATTTACCCATCTTCTAATGGGTACTTCCCAGTCACTGGATCCACCAAGTCCAACAGAACACCTTTGGGATTTGGTAGAAGGGGAGATTCGCAGCATGGATGTGCAGTTGGCAAATCTCCAGAAATCATGCAATGCATTCATGTCAGCATGGGTCAGAATCTCAAATATTTCCAACATCAATCCATGTTACAAAGGATGTTCGAGAGCAACGCGTTGAATGTAGAAATGGGGAGGGGTAAAGACCTGAGTGACTTGGATGAGGGTCAAATCCGAATGGGCATACACGTAGGCTTTTGGGATGCTCACCGTCAGCCGTGGTGAATACTTACTGAGAGCGGTCTGAGGAGGGAAAACCACAAACCAGCTACAGGGTGTGAGGCATTCAAGATGTGAACAAAGGATATATCCTCTGGTTCAAACCAACAGAAAGGCTGGTATGCCACAAATGGCAGATAATTTTAATCATGTTCATGGGAGTAATGTGTCATGGCACACAGCGCATTAAGCCCCAATGTGTTTGGACTGCCAAGTCTGATCCGAATCTACAGTATGTGGCCCCATATGCAGCAGGACTCAATTATTCTCCTCACATGGGGGTGGTCATAGTGCTTTGACTCATCGGTGTGTATCTACGTCAGCTTTCCAAACCCAAGAATAAAAATATAGTTCCAGTTTTTAATTATGTACGCCTCATAACATATAAGTGTTTCACAGTTGATAGTGCATGTTTCAGACAGATTGAGATTCTCTCCCAACCTTGAAGCTATTTATGCTTTCAAAACACACATTAACTAATAAAAAAGTTCAGTTCAAAGCAATAAGCACATTATATAAATCCCCCCCTCCCCCCCAAACAGCTTCTGAGCGTGCTAAGACAACTTTTAATGCCTCACTGCCTAATACTGCTTGAGGAACATTGATATGCTTATCAGTATCTGAGCCGTTCTTGGCCTTGATATTAAAGCATTTGTCACGTGGGATGCTGGATAATTCATTTGATCAAATAACCGTTTAATGCCATCGATAGGATGAATTCCCCAGCCCATCCACTTCTTGGATTTGAAGCATAATCTACAGTAATGTGAGCATTAAACAAGACTCTCTCAGTACATGGAGAAGCACGCATCTTTGTCTATACCAATGATTCCCTAATGCACAGTGGAAGTGAAATCTTTTTTTTTTAATCAGGTTTAAATGTATTCTCAGTGGAATGAAACTATTAGGATCTAGTGATCCTTGAGCCTAAAAAATTATTACCCTGGCTTAGAGCCTATCACTTGTAGAAAGACATAATAAGTGAGGGATACAGTAAGGGGCGTGTGCGTATAACATATAATGTCATTATATATATATATATATATATATGTATACACATACACATCTAGCAATCTCGTATAGTATGTATTAATAATACATATGTAAGATACATTTCACACACTGTTTCTATTGCTGACCTCTTTTGAATAGTGTCTGTATCACCATCCTGGGTTTCTTAGAGTTTGTTTGCTGTTGCTTCTCCACCTCCAGTGTCCATATCACATGCACCTAGTAACACATCAGCCGTCGTGGTAGCCTTGGATTCTGCTTTGGCACTGATGTGTGAAATAGTGAGAATGTTTCATTAGCTGGTCATAATAATACTTTGTATAGACATGGAGACTGTGGTTGACAAAAGCCAAAATGCCTACCTGTATGCGGGGCATAGAACTGGTATATATACAGTAGATATCATGAAATTAAACATATAAATTACATAAATTATTTAATGCAGTTTCTGTTTGGACTCAAAGGCCAGCATAAATGATTAGAAGATGTATGTATGGATATCAGGATGAGAGCAAATTACCTGTGTACATCAACTTTAAAAGAGGTTAGACAATCAACACTTTGACATGTTTTCAAAGCAACATGAGGCAAGTCCAATAGCAGCCAAAGAGTTTATTCTTGAAATCCAGCTGCATCAGTCACAATTACTGCAAAAAGGATTTAAAGTGCTAAACTTGGACAAACCGCATGAACTTTGGTTGTGAGTCTAAGCGAGGGGGCAGAAGGACAATTAACAAGATGATAGCTAAATGCCACAAGGTTGGCCTCAGAAACCACAGAGCTGTATAAGTGACCTAGTGTGACCTAGTCTAAAAAAAAACCGTGCACCGAGAATTTCACAAAGCTGGAATTTATGGCGGAGCTGCCAATCAATAACTACTGACATCTAAGGCCAGTTCACAAAGACCTACAACAAAATCAGGACCCCTGAATCGAAAAAGTAATGGAGAAATGGAGAAAAGGGGATGCCATCCAAGTATAATGTGTTTGATATGGGCAGCTATCTCATGGGAGTCATTAGGTCTGATGATTACTCTGCATGGTCATATAATGGCCGAGGAAAATGAGGATATTTTATGGGACCAGGTGCACCCCATGGTGCAGACACTTTTGCCTTATGATGTTCCTGTATTCCAGCAGGATGGTGCCCGCACAGATGAATAAATATATCCATGAGGGGTTTCATGAACACCAGGATCAAGCCAAATGTCATCCATGCCCTCCCCGTCCATCAAATAAACATCATTAAACCTTTATGGGAAGTTCCGGTGTTGCAGAGTGAAAAGTAAATGTTCACCTTATGTTTTTTAGTTCTAGAACTTTGAACTATAGTCTGTGTATATAACTTGAGATCCCTACTGTCAGAGCAAAACTGACACAAATTGCATGAGAATAAAGAAATAATTGTAAAGAATTAGTGTGTATTTGCTCTGAAACCAGCCAGAAAAACAGCAGGTTATATCAAATGTAAGCATTCATTTGAATAATTATGTATATATTTAAGTTACCTGATGTGTATTTAATATTTATAACTCCAAGTGCCAGGTGGGGGAAATTTCAGCCCGTTGTGCTGAGATATCTCTCGTTTCTAAACTGCCTACATGCTGATATGTCAGGCCTGACTTGAACACATCCCACTAGCTTCTACAGGTTTAAGATCACGTTTGGCCTGCCAGTCATCTGATTTCTGCAGGATATCATATTCCCTATAGCTCTGCCAGGCCAAACTGATCAGCAACGGCTCTGCAGTTAAGAATCGCAACCGAGAGTAGTCATCCCTCATGAGCTCACTAATCCGTCCACTTTGTTTGAACTAGCTCCCAGCTGCTGTCAAACCACTGTCTACTCTCTACTCTAATACAAACTTAACTTACTATTCCAAATTATGCCTCAACCCCCAACATCAACATGCAGACCTTGCCTACAATTTTGGAACTATTAGAACTTTTTTAGAACTCCTAGAATTTTACTTGAGTCATGTGACATCAATTGTTGAAGTAGTGTGACTGGGTGTCAGTCCGAACATCTATCTTTTAACTGCTGGACAGGCTGCACGGGGCACAAGGCAAGAGTGCATAGTGGGTAAGCTAGTACATCGTAAAATGCCTTACAGCATACATCACAGCACATATGCAGTGGTTTCTAAGTTTTTAATAGCCTTTGGAAGTTTGACAATCCTCCAATTTGAATTCAGGGCAACAAGTAGCGTGGCAGGTTAAGGAAATGACCTTGTACCCCCAGGCCCACGGAGTGCATGTACTGTAAGCAGCTACTCTCCACCTGGACAGCTTCAAGAAAATGTTCTCAACCATAACCGAGAAATCCAAAGGATGCCTCCAACCTGAGGGCATACTGGCAGATTGCACTTTAACTTATTGTGGCACTTTTCACTGTGTAGATTTCAGCAACATCTTAAGGCCTTTAGGCTAGCAAAGCCAAAGTTAACTTTTTTGAGAACTTAGAAAACAAATACGTACGCTGGTGAAGCCAACCCACTGCGAAACCCTACAATACACATTTACAGTATAAGCAGATGGAATCTGAAAACCATCCAGAATGAGCCATAAACAAATGTTTCCTGGACACCTAATGTCAGATTAAAGGGGCTGGAGTCACCAGAGCAGTTGGGCATTAGTCTGTCGGGATATAAATTCCAACCTCAAAATTTGCAAAAACATTGCATATCTAGAAAAAAAAATGAGTTCAGTGCAAAAAAAAAAAAAAGACATATTCATGATTTTTTTATTCAACAGAAATAATATGCTAGACAGACTGATCCTGCCCCTAGGGTCTAGCAAAATAATAAATATTTATCAGCTAAAGGTAAAAACTATTCTCTCATTCTAAATGTCCAGGAGCAATTTGTTCCTGGAGCAAAGAACAACTTATTCAGGTTGTGTAAGGACAGAAGACCTTCAAGACACAAGTTTACTGACCACATTGTGAAAATGTTCTAGGGATGGGAGTTAAAAATGAGGTCAAGACCATATTCCTTCACAATTTCCCATAATTTGGCCAATTCGCAAAGGTATGAAAGACAGATCTGTTGAAGTGTCTTAATACATTTCATTTTGACTTTGTGTCACATATCTAGTGATAGAATAAAGCATCTCTGATGGACCTTTGGCAACATCGTTTATCTGAGATGGAGACAAAATTTTCAGATAAGCAGAAATGCGACGGAGTCGAGTACAGACACATTAAAGGCCCCGCACTGAAATGAGGCCTCTTGTTGTTTGTCAGCCTCTTATGTCTTTCAAGCTGTTTGAAAAGTGTATCCTATTCAAATTAAATTTTCAGATCATAAGATAATTTAATGCAATTTTATTTTGAGTAACACCTTCAATCATTGAATGGTCTTCTCGCGTAACTATCAAAGGGAATTCAGGATGAATTTTCACATATGAGTCACGACCCTCCTTTCAGTAATGTGATATCATTAATACAATTTCATTAAAGGCTAGGTAACAATTATGGCACATACTGTTTTACTAAAGTTAACACAGCAGTTTTATATAACGTCTTTGTATTTAACCATTTTTACATTTTCACCTGTAAACCCCGTGTTTCCATAAGCCCACTGCACTGTTTGTGGTACTGTTGTACATTTGGTAAATAAACTTTGATTTCCTTTGTTGTGCTCAATGCAGAAGCGAGGCAAGCAAATAGATTTCGGACTTCTCTGTACATCGACACAGATTGGGAGCTGGACCTCAGTGGTTAACTTACTATGCATTTATGTGTAGACAGTTTGTATTCGTCATATAAAATCATATTTCGTGCCAATCCATCCATCCTTCCAAAATTGTTTATCACAGTGTTTATCATAGGATCACAGTAGGCCCACAACCATTTCAAACATGGAGAGGGCCCAGGGTAAGAGACACCTTGTACTATATACCGCTTCATTACAGGGCATGTTGACTTTCTTCATGAACCACTGAAAAGCGCGTGCGGGTCACATCATCCTAATGTGAAACGTCGCTCTCCCTGGAGCTCAGCGCTACAGTCGAAATTACAGCTGCCGGGTCCCAAGGACCAGCACTTTCTCTGAATATTAATTAAACTGATATGAGCCTCACAAAGACATTGTTCTGTGGACTCTGAAGTCTTCGACCATAAATGTTCATTGACATCAAGGTGTCGATGAACGATTTTGTTTATGGCATTTGGGGTATGCAGACGTGTCTTCCTTTTCTCTTACTCCATAATATAACTTTCTTATCTTTCACTTTGAATTGGGCCATAAAGGGTAAACTGGGACGTCAGATGTTCTTAATCTACATGTAATTATTTCCGGGCGTGATTCTAATTTTCCACAATGCTACGAAGGCAACCGAAATGTTAAAGCGTTCTTAATTGCTTGTTTGGCCTATTATGCAGTCAGATTATAACATATGGTTGTCAGCTCCAATCGGGCGCAGTCACACGTTTAATTCCTTGGAAAAACAGACAAAGGTAATCTGTTTGTGGAGATAACACCGAGGGAAAGATCGAGCCTATCGAAAACTCCCAGGGAAAAAAATGTAGCTTATGAGTTCCATCAGTCGTTTCTTACAGAATCTAGCTAGTGTGAAAACTGGGCACCCACGATGCACACACTGCTTTTGTTGTCAGCCTCATTGCCATAATCGCCGAGCATAGGAAATTACTGTAATCTGGCACTGTAACTGCTCGGAGACTGGGACCTCTGTCTTCATTATCTCGCCTGCTCCCTGGTAGCCCCAAACGTATTCAGTCACTGCTGTTCCTCCTTGGTCTGCCGATCGCCGCCCGCTGTCCCAGAACCGGCTGAGGTGGTAGTCTTTGAGTAAAAGCAGGTGGCATGCATATTCCGGGGAGGCTGGGATGTTTGCTGGCTTTCTGTTTTCTTTGCGGGTCCCCCCCAAGTGATGGTGCCACGTGACTCCCGCGTCGAGGGGGATGCCTGAATATTTCCGGGTGGGTGGGACAGGACAGATGGTCTTTTATCTTGGTTTGGACTGCCGTTTGTTTTTATTTGGTGACGGTGTGCTCACGGCGTACTACTGAGTGCGAGTTACGGGCTTGCGCATTCGTTAATTGACACTGTGGTGCAAGTCATTTGCAAGCCTCTTTCGTAGGGATGTAGCGATACACTCCATTCACGATTCTGAGTTCACGATACAATATTCTCACATTTTGACTCAAAAATATTCCTTATCTCTCCAAACTGTGCAAGACATGTCCCCTTATTAAAAGTGCAACTGAAATTAAATAAAATAAATATATTTTAAACAAATCTCACATCAAAATAACTCAATAAAAAAAATCTTCAAATAAATAAACTAATGCTTGCATGTGCAGCTTCAATTTTATTTATTTTTTTAAGGAATATTAACATGTCAACATTCTCAGGCTGAAGATGAGATCTCTGTAGATTCACAATGTCCCCTGCAGTTGAAAAAATCCCTTTCACTAGGGACAGAGGTGGCTGGTGTGGTGAGGTATGCCTTAGCTAGAGGAGAAAGCAGTGGGTACATCTTAGCATTCTCCTTCCAGGGAAATAGACGTTTCTTTATAGACGTCTAAATCTATATACTGTAGATAGGGTGACCAGATCATCCCGGACACTATGAGCTAGGACAGGATTTGTAAACTTCCATTTCAATTAAAAGAACATGGATTTCATTTAAGCACCGAGTTCTTGCTGTGTGCTGATTGGTAAGTCCCCGATATTCATGCACGTATCACAAATGTTAATGTGAAATAGCTGGATGAGTCTTAAGGAAACAAACCAGTCAAAGCACAATAAGAAGGAGCCTTTCAGGTTTAAAGTAGTTTAAAACCTGAAGTAGCTCAAAGTTTCCGGGATGACATGGATTATCTGGTCACCCTATATATAGACGTTTCTAGGTCATCAGTCTTTTACGATGTTTGCGCGCGGTTTTTGTCTTGTCTGTAATTTCCTCACCGTTTTCGTATGGGATTACTGAAAAGCCAAAATTCTGCCACACCGCCGATATAAAGCTTGGCGGCGTGTCCTCAATTTGTAATTTACTTGGAATCTCATGTTCTGAACCAAAAACTAACATCGACGTCGAATACACAGTGACGACTGACGTGGAACTGACGTCGTGAAATCAAATGTAATGTTACACCGTAAGTACTTGTTCTCATAAAAAAGTAGCGATTCGTTTTCCACATCAGCTCATTTGAATCGTCATACATTTACACCTACTTTTTCGTGTGCACTAAAGTTACACCGTGTACTCACAGGCAGAGGGAACTCTTCCCATATCCTTCTGTAACAAAGAAACGTTATTATATAGTATCTAAGTAGCTACCTGCTAACTGTTGCTAACTTCATCCTCTGGTTAGCATTCGTAACTCCACTGCAATTAATTTGTGCAATTTTAGATGCATGCATTACAAATGACATACTGCATTACATTTTAGTGCCACTCCTTGTAAAATCAGTACTCAAGTTAATCCATTTTAAATGTTTTAATTATTTTATTTTCAGAATGCCTTGTGTTTTTTTTAACCTTCCTTTTGCATTTCCATAATTTTTCAGCTCCAAATATGAAAAGAAGCTGCATGATTGCAGCAGTACAGCTTAAAGGATAACATCAGATGATACTGTCGCACGAACACAGCATTAGTGGGATCATGTTTTATTAGTTGTGGCACTGAACTTGCTTATTTGGGAAGAAATTAAAGTGGGTTTTCTCTGCTGAGAGTGCTACACTTTTATTAATATTCACTCGGAAGGGCATTTGTTTACATGAGCATGGTCCAACTGGACTGTTTGTTACATGCACATTTACATAGAGGTTGAATCCTGCCTAAGTCCCTCAATAGATAAGATTCATTAAGTCAAATACAAAAAACTTTGGGACCAAATCCAGTCAACAGCTTGAAGTTTCCACTGAAGGCCATTTGCTAGGCCCTCTCTGGCTCGGCCGTAAGGGCGGTCCACGCGACAATGAAACATGCAGCCTCCGCCAGGCCTCCTTCCTTCCCCCAGAGGAGCCTCTGCCAAATTAGAGCATCCCGGGGCTGCGAAGCGACGCCAGTTTCGAAGCCTTTAATAGCTGCTGGATTGATTTAGTAGCAGATGGCTTCCATTCTGATGTTAACAACGTCCAGACCAGATACCTTCTCACAACACCTGGTGAGTGGGTACAGGAGCCAGGGGCAAGGACAGGAACCACTTCCTTCCATCATATCCAGAAGCATCCCATGACAGGGAGGAAAATAAAGAC
>JAODKK010000025.1:3314690-3330315 GCA_026774405.1 Petrocephalus microphthalmus
GTCCCAGAGGTGTGAGGCGACAGTGCTACCCACTGCACCACCGAGCTGCCCCTACTTGACTTCCATATTATTATTATTATTATTGTTGTTTATTAATTATTAGATTTTTTTTTCCGTGTATTAGGGCTCATTCTATCTGCAGTAGTAACAATTAGAAGACTCTAACTTTCGTTTGTGCCTCCTTTTCCTGGTCCGGAAGAGTTCTGTTTCCATCTCCTTCATCTAAGAATCAGTGGGTTAGGTCTACCCCTGCGACAGGCTGAAACCTCAGCAATGGCGTATCGTGGAACAGGCTCCACACCCATTACTCCCCTCTGTTACCTACAGTATGTGGCTATGGAAAATGTATCTACGCAATAAAAAATACACACAGATTTAGCATTAAGGTTGCCGATTATGTCAACGGAACTAAACATAGATACGCACGTGTGAGCAACTAATAGCTGATGGTTTGTCTGTCATGTCTTTGCTGTTTCCCATTGCCCCTTCTAATTGTTAAGCATCATGGTTTCATAGCTTTCATACACCGTTGATTGCTGCTCATCTTCTGTGTGTCTGTTTGTATTCATTTTAATTAGGGCTCTACCTGTTGCCACGGCAACGCAGTAGGGCTGAGTGTTCGGGGTGCCTGCAGCAGGGAAGGTTCTGGTCTGAGCGGGGACGGTTCAGGCAGGAGCGACGGTGGCACGGTGTTAGCGGGAAAGGAGGACAGGCTCTAAGTTGTAGTAAAGCCAAATCGCGTGCTCAGCCTCCTAATGATGTGGTTCCCCAGTGACGGGAATGCTGTGTCATCGAAACTGCACCGTTCCCTGAGTGCCTCGCCCTGGCTTCCAGGACCGCGGTACCTGCACTGGAACTAAAGTGGCTTTGGCTGAAACTTTCTTTCATTGCTTATGTAGGCCACGTCCGCAGGCAAGCGGGGATCCCAACGTGCACTTGACCTGCCATCCAGCCGGCAGGTTTCATCCAAACTGCCCCTAAGCAGGATACAGGAGGGGCTTAGGATTTGCCTGGGGTGTCGTGGCATGCGAAGCGGTGCGCGGCGAGCGAAGCGCTCGGGCTTAAGGCCGGCAGTGATCCGTGGAATCAAACACCCTTTGCGTTGCCCTGGAAACCAGCGCTCAGCTACTCAACGAATAAAGAGATGGCGTAAAGCAAAAACTGAGAGCCCCTCCCCCACCCCGCCTCCCTGTAGCTTGACCACTCTCTGTTTTGTCCACCTTGCCCACAGATCTAGACGACCCGATAGTGACCGTGCACCAGAGCATCGGCGAGGCCAAGGAGCAGTTCTACTACGAGAGGACGGTGTTCCTGCGCTGCGTCGCCAACTCCAACCCCCCTGTCCGCTACAGCTGGCGGCGCGGGCGGGAGGTGCTCTCCCAGGGCTCTGACAAGGGGGTGGAGATCTACGAGCCCTTCTTCACACAGGTAGGCCAGAGGCCTGTGCCCGATTGGACCACAGGAGTCACACTTTAGTCAAATTACACTGCATACTGATCTAACTCCTGTCCACTTTACATACAGTGGGGAAAAAAATCTGACAGTTTTCTCAAATCCTTAAACAACCTCTCTGGCCAAAATTGAATGCATGATGGTACTCGGTTTGACCTGGAATGGTATGATGCTTACGATGATTAGTATGATGCTTGCAATAGCTAATCCCTTTGATTCAATAACTAATCCTGAGTTAGTGGCCTGGTTAAGCTCGATGAAAGACTTGGGGAAACGTGTAGATAAACCTCAGTTAGCCAGAGAAAGAGGTGAAAGCTAATTTAGGACAGAGTTATGACATACACCACCTAGAAGATTAAATTTACAAAAAGTGGAACTCAGAGATATTGTTCATAACAGAGTTGATTATAGCTTTCACTTCAAGGAACTTTTCTGTTACTGTTGACTATTTGTTTAATACAAGGAGTCCATCTTCCTTGAAAAAGCAATTTTTTTTCTTCAGAACCTCACTTTGAAATGTAGTGAGTGCATAATTCCGGGGACATTTATCACATAGCTACGGAGCCGGTTCCGGCAGTGGTGGTCCGCACTGAGCGGACAGGAGATTGATGGGACCAATCAGGAAGGAGAGACGCTGTCTGGCTCCCCATCAGACGAGTCGGGGAGCTCGTCGGCAGCGCTCTGTCGCTCACAAAGCCACGTAGCAGAGGCGGATAAAATCCAGAGACTGAGAAGTTCAGATCCCGTAAGGCGGCCTCGCTGGTAATTAGCAAAGGCAGACAGGCCTCATGGGACCCAGCCGCTTGCTTCTATTTCCAACTCCATTTCTCAGTGGAGAGCACCAACATGCGGGCGATCAGGCGACAGGGCCGACGTTCCGGCTTCTCCCAAAGCGTTCCGCAGAAGCTTGAGCTTCATCCGGGAATTTCATGAAAAGGAGGATCTTCCCGACAGCTAGAGCCATTTTCTGGGCAGTACCAACTTTGCGCTACCCATCTCGTGGTTCCCTGCAGAGGTGGATAGTTCAGATCCACAAAGTAAAAATCCAGACCAAGATTTTCTTTCAGCCGACCACTTGAGCATAAAGAGTTGCAGTCACAGAGCACTCAACTGGTTGGTGGAAACAAAATCTCGGTCTGGACTTTTAGTTAGTGGACCTGGACTTTCCACCTCTGGTTCCCTGTGATTCGAGCAGAACTCTGACATGTAGATCAAAGCACTCGTCCTTATGTCGTCTGCAACTTGCAGTTACCTGAGCGAGAAATAAAGTGTCCATGTGAACTAGCAAAAGAGGGTACTGTCTGTGACCAATCAGTTTGCATAGGAGTATTAAAAAGCATAGGAGTATTAAAAATTTTCGGTACGCTTCCTCAGTCGACGTAAAATCCAGATCAGCTCCTTTGTTTGCCGTGTCCTTTTGCTCTACACATGGAGACATATATGATAATCGTCCCCCTCTATTAAGGCATTGAATAGGAGTACGTTTGGTCTGGCTCGAGATCATTCGCCCTTCCACGCAACCTTGCCCACCGCACTACAGCGTCATCATTTTTTGAGTTGGAAAAAAAAAAAACAATGGCAATTATGCTAGTTATGACCTTCATAGGGCGAAATCCCAGAATAATCAGTCTGGTTGTCAATCTAAGTAAGTGCACTAAGGTAGATGGTCTGTGTCAGGGGTGTGCGAGTCTCAGTTTCCCTGCTGTGGGCTGGTGTTGTCCTCATGGTGCAGTTACCTTTCAATTAGTGCAGGATTGACCCACATATATCTAAAACACCAACTGAGAAGACCTCTTCTCCAGATTGGAGTTTGCAGTCATGCCATGGAGTGCATGGTGTGCATGTGGCCCTTGACGACTGAACTGCTTGCTTGGAGATGCCAGACTATGAAGACCTCAGAAGGCCTTTAACTTTAGTGTTCCTCAAAAGATAAATTATTCATTCCTTACAAATTAAAACTTTACCGATGGATGCTGGGTGTCTCCAATACAGCTTTAGCCACTGATAAAGCAGGACATGTATGTAAGCACCAGGGCCCCCCCCTGCTGCAGCCTGATGGGGGAGCTGTGAGGCGACCTGACGTGTCTGCTGTACACCGTGGCTGTTGGTCTGAGTTGCAGGGGGAGACGAAGATCCTGAAGCTGAAGAACCTGCGGCCGCAGGATTACGCCAATTACAGCTGCATTGCCTCCGTCCGCAACGTGTGCGGCATCCCGGACAAAAACGTCCTGTTCAGGCTCACCAATAAAACAGGTAAGCTCGCTGGGGAGACATGTCCGTTCCCGGGCCCCCTGTCAAAAGAGAAGGACTCACAGGAAAAGCTGGGTTTAACATCTTGGGGGGAAAAATTCATGCAGTAACAGCGAATGATTCCCTTCCAGAAACACGCTGGCAGTTTCTGCCCAGGGAGGCATGGTGTCTCAGCACGTACTGCTGTTCTCTCACATCTCCCGTGTCCTGGGATCAAATCTAGCCCTATCCTGTTTTTATGCCCCCTAGTACCAGCGTGGGTTTTCTCCAGATATGCTAGCTTCCTCCCCCAGTCCAAAGACAGACTGTCTCCATCGCCTATTGCCTCGGAGTGGCCCCTAAGGGAGCCCGTGGGCGTGTGCGATGGGATGTGATGGACAGTCCAGGGTCTGCGTTTGCCCTGCAATCAGTCATCACCAGGATAGTCTCCTCCCACTCACCACAAAACCTTGAGGCGTGTGAGGGTAGAGTGGTTGGTGTAAGGGAGTGTGTTAGCTTTAGCACTGTGTAAACCTTATCTATTTTTTCTCTTTTTTTTTACTCCCCGCTGACACTCGTACTATTTCAATTCCTCCCTGGCACAAATTAATTAGCTGGGCGAGGTTCCGACTTCGCTGGCCTCCCATTCCACTTTACCCTTCTAAGGCGAACTCGTCTTAAGCAAACGGCCTGTGGCCCCAGTTATTCCCTTATCTGCCCCTGTGGGGAGAGATCCAGTTCTCCCACAATAAAAGAGCAACCCAAGTCCCATTAAGGAGAGACAGCCCCCCAAAAATTCTCCTGGGTGACAGCTTGGCTACACCAAAAGCACATAATGATAGAAGGGGACGCCAGGCCGGCCCCCCGAGCACCCTGGAGATTGTCTGCTCTGCCCTTCCCCGGACCAGCACTAAAACAATTTGTACCTCAGCATGTGCTGGATTCATCGCTAGGCAAGCTGTTAGCCCCTCTGGCCCAACGTAGGCCCCACCATTCTCCTGTACTGTCATTGGCCAGAACATACCACATGACGCCCAGTGTGATTTCTGTAGGAAGATTGTGCTTTTGTCATTGTGTTCGTTATATGCTGTTCTCCGTGAAACACTCATCCTCACTAGAAGCCATCGTCTTTAATTATTTTTATTCCTTCCATTCTTGACTCGAGGACTTATGCTTTTTATTGAAACTACTTTGTTTTTCTATAAACAAAATATTTTCAGATGTTGGAGTAGAAAGAAAAAAAAAACATATGTACAAAAAACAAATAAAATCCAATTCTCTTTGTCAGTATATTTCTTAATTTTCTTATTTTTAGGTAATGCCACTTACCTAAGTAAAAAAAACCTACACATTTATTTTGTTGAATAAAATCATTTTAAGTGTTTTTCACCATCCTCTGACAGCAAGGACTCCATACAGAGCTCTTCTGTCAGAAGTCCAGCTGTTTACCCACAACACAACCTCCTGCTAGCTAAATGTCAGGGTCTGGGAAACTGTGCTTCGTTGCTTGTGTTTGTGCTCTAGGGCGTTCATTGGCGCTCGTCATTTTATCTGCTCGAGTCTGTATTATGCAACGTCCTTGAAATATGGGAGCAAATCATTTTGAGTTAATTTCAATAAGGCTGAAGCTATAGCTTTGTCCACAGGGGAGCTCCTAGCTTGACTAGCTATAGTGTTCATATATGTCTAATCCAGGTCTAAAGAGTATAAATCCAGACCAGGATTCAACCAACTAGTTGAGCACTGAGACTTATAATGCTTAACTGGTTGGTTGAAACAAAATTCTGGTCTGGATTTTTATCTCTTTGGACTTGGCTAACCCACCTCTTAATACAATACAGTACTAATAATAATTTTCTTTTCTCTGTGTGCTGCAGCATCGCCCACCATTAAACTCCTGGTGGAGGATCCCATTGTGGTGAACCCTGGGCAGACGGTAACCCTAGTGTGTATCACCTCTGGGGGAGAACCCACACCCACATTGGCGTGGGTGCGCAACTCGGAGCCACTCCCCGAGAAGAGTGTGCTCAACGGAGGAACGCTCACACTACCGGCCATCACCTCAGAGGAGGCGGGCGTCTACAGCTGCGTTGCCAATAACAACGTGGGAAACCCTGCCAAGAAGTCCACCACCATCATCATCAGAGGTAGGATTCCTTGGGTTGTATGCCACCTGATGCAGATAATGCCCCAGGGCTGTTTTCTTCTAAAATGAACGGCCATAAGCGATGTATCCATCCATTAATTTCCATGGCTGCGGCCGTGATTGGGCTGGCTCTCGACATGATCCACACAATCGCGTATGCATGATTTCTCAAAAGGTGACTTTCATCAAGATTCTTGGAATCATGATGCGCAGAAAATGAATGCTGTTATTTTTTTTCTTTTTCTCTCTGTCTACTAGATACATCCATTTCCATAAGTAGCTATCCAGTACAGGGTTACAGACAGTCACGTCCCAGAAAACAGTGGGGACGAGACAGCAGAGGCACCCTGAAGGCCGTGCCTAGTAGATGCATTTTGTTGGTGTGACACGATGAGGCTGTTATGCAACATCAGTTCAGATGGGTTGCAGATTAAGCCACGGGCTACTAGTTATTCAAAGCCAGCGTATACAAAATATGAAAATGCAGTTTAAAGGCTGGTATAATAATTATTCATTAGTCAAAAGCAGATCAGCCAGTTCGAGGTTTTCTGCCTGTTTGTGAAGCTTTTGCTAAATTCTTATTCTTCTGTCTGGTCTGGTGGTTTTAATTTATTTGCAAATAGGAACATATTATGCCCCGCTGTGCATACTGTATAAGTGTTGCATTCAATCTTTGTCATTTGTTTTACCCGTTTCATACCGAAAGAATGGCAAGCAGTGTGAGGATCGTTTAGGCCCCGCCCCCACACGGCGAAGGTGCCCCCAGGAACTCGTCTGGCGTCGCCCCTGCTGGTCGCTCCCGAGCCTCGCTGGCGGAACCTTTGGCAGCATCTGTCGGGAGGAAATAAGCAATTAGTAAACGATCATTAGGGCAACTGCGTGATGATTTGACAATGCTCCTGGGACAGACAATAAAGATCAACAGGATAAAAGCAGGGATGCGTCAGCGAGCCATGGAACTCTGCGGCGGGGAGACGCCCCCCCGGCATCTGCCATGAGAAATTAGCTACAGATCCAGCCGCGTACGAGAAGCTCGGGCGGGGCGTTTAGTGCAGAAGGATCCGGTCAATGTGGGTGGCCTTAGCCGCCGTAGCAACGGAGCGCTCAGCTTCACGTGGAATCGAGTGCCTCCCTACCGATATAATGGCTGCTCGGCCGCGTGGCGGGTTTGCCTCAGATTGCCATGTTTCTCTGTGTTTTCCGAAGGATACTGGTTCCCAGGGAGCACAGAAATGCCGGTTTAAGGTGGAAGCTATGCCGAGCTCTTCTCCCGGGTGAATCTCTCTAGCATAATCTCTGTGCCGGGGGGAGGCCAAAACGTCACGTCTTATTTCACAGTCCGGCTATATCAGTCCCCCACCTCAGGATGGTTTTCAAAGCAAACCTCTAATGTGCAAATAAAGACGTTTAGCACATCTGGGGGGTTAGCCTGAGCTTCTCTGGGAATCCTTTTATTCCTGCCGGGTCTGTAGGCCTGACAGTAGAGAGTCCGATAACACAGGAAAAGCAGATTTGCATGGCCAGGTTTCAGCTGGGGGGACGGGAGGCAGAGAGAGGGCCAGAAGCTAGCTCGGGTTGGACGAGCTGCCCACACCGCGGAAAGCCGCTCTGCTGGGAGTCTTGGCCAAGAATCGCTGACCCGTATGGAAAAACACACGGCCCGAAATGTGCCTGCACCGTTATCGCCCTGTGGAAGTGAGCGCTGGTACATTTAGCTATTTCCACCATCACTCTGGACGAGTAGCTGAGGCGTTGGCTTGGCTGGGTAGCGTTATATCGCCTTGGCGACGGCGTCCGGCCTAATTGGCCTCAGTGCTCTCCATCTGCAGTTTGCACATTCTCCTAGTGTCTATGCCTCCAACACGGCCTTGCAAAGACATGCTTCTTATGTAATTAGCTGTCCTTACAATACGACTAAAGAAATAAAGGCACACGGGTTGGAAGGTGCCCCCGAATGATCTTGTGTCTTCCAGTTGACGCCCCTCTGTATGTGCCCCATGTCTGGCCCCACTGCAAGTAATTAGCGAAAATGAATGGATGTTGGAATACTTTCCCACTTAGATCTTTAGAAAAGCAACTCTATTTAATATTGACGTTTCTATAAATATTCATCACCGCAAATCTCTGGAGTGTAAGCTACGACTTTATTGAAGTGTCCGATTGAACTCTTCTTTCTGTTCCACTTCTGAGTTCACTGACTAGCCTAACTTACCCTGCCTGCATGCAGAGGTAGGGGTGGAGTGCAATGTGCACTCATTACCACCTGCTGTGAAAGTAACATGAAGAAACACACCAGTCGGATGCTTAGCGAAGTATCCTTAATCCGCATGCATTTCTGTTCATTTTCCTCGTGATGCATTTGATCAGGAGATTAGAATGACATACAAATAGGGGTTTTTGGGGGGTGCCGGGGCTGAAATTAGCCTTCCACACAGTTTGGATGCAAAATGCCTCGAAAACAGGAAGCAAGATGCTCACCGAGGCCGATTTTGGCAAAGCTGACATACCCTTATGACAGTCGTGTTCATGGCAGGAGATATTTGTCTGGTAAATAGCCCCAAAAGGACTGTAAATATTTCAGTGCAATTATGAACGTTTATGCTGCCACAGGCGGTGTTTTCTTTAGAAGGGCTGTCATCGCTCTCCGCCCGTCCCAGATGGAGCTGGGTCAGGCATACGGCGCTGGGAGGGAAAACTAGGTCAGCTTAACGCTGCATTTCTTTCAGATGATGCGTTACTATTTAGGGTAGACAATTATGCTAAATCACCCTTTTTAAGCGAGCCACTTACTCAGGATCTGTGTGGGTGATGTATACCTTTAAGGTCTTCATGTTCACTGCAGACTATGAATCTAATAGCAGTTTATTTAGTATCATCCAGATGCTTCTGACGAACTTATTTATATGTATACTTATACTAATATGACATCTACATGTCCTTACTGGGACTTACTTTGACAATGGTCAAATGAATCACCTACCTATCCTATCCTGGCTTGTCCCATGTCCCTGTCATGAGGTAATAATGTGACTCAGTTGGCCTGTAGCTATTTACATTATTCTTTTTCATGTTATGTTATTGGTTTGTGATAGCGTGATACCACTTCCTGGTCACCCCGCCCCCCCCACACTGCCTTTTCTGAAAAATAGTGCAGGGGTGCCCACACTATTTCGGCTTGTGAGCTATCATCATCAAAATGATCTACCAACATTAAAAATGCTAATACACACACACACACACACACTGAGTATACTTTGTATATACAGTATATGTTGGCAAACCTTGCATCACTGCATGACCCCTCACAGCTCAATACAATTCAATACATTTATGGTTCCTTACTTGGTCCGGCTCCCCACTCATTTTTTATATCCCTGTTTAGCAGATAAATTGGAAGGCTAGCTGGATCACTTTGCTCAGTTTTGCATTCCCTCGCAATACATTTGCATTTTCTGCGGGGCCGGTGATGCGTTAGAAGAGAAGAGATCTAAGTAGTCATTTCAGTAACCTAATATAACATAGTTTTAAACAATGCAGACTGGCCGCTCGTTACGTCACTCAAGTGGCGAATGCCAAAGGGAGGATAGATGATAGGCTAACACCTAAATACTACCTTCGCGATCTACTGGTCGATCGTCATATTGGGCACCCCTGAAACAGTGTTCAAAGGAGAAACAGTGATTCAAAATGATTTGCCAGTGAAAAAAGAGAAAGGTGACATCCGACACTCGGAAGTATTCCCCAGCTGTCTACAGCAAGTCAGCCCTCCCAGTGACTCATCTAATCCTGAACTTCATAATTAGACTGCATTATAGATTACTCCTCGAGTTCTTCTTCAGAAGTCTGAGACTGGCAATCGGAAATGAGATCCCATGGTATGTGTAATCAGTTTTGAGGCAAGAGCAAAAAAAAAGCCGAATGAAACTTCAAGTGAAGAAAAACTGCAAAAACTATCTATTGCACTTAATTCTAGCTGTTGAATACCTTAGACAAATTCAAGATAGCAAATATTACTGTTGATACGGGTGGGGCGAGCTAATTTATTGGACATTTGCTAAAAATCTGTAGAGGGCATAGGCAAAGGTGGGTAATCCAGGTCCAAAGAGTACAAATCTAGGCCAGGATTATGTTTCAAGCAACCAGTTAAGTATTAAGAGTCTCAGTCACAGAGTGCTCAACAACAGTTGGTTGAAACAAAATCCTGGTATGGATTGTTACTCTTTGGACCTAGATTACCCACCTCTGGGCATAGGCTAACTCCTGCCAAATAATGGAGTCTCGTTGGGACACAGTCCAGCCCTTAAGCTCCCATTTCTCTCAGCAACCATACCAATGATCATAATTAGGTATCACATGTGATCATCGTTAGAATACGTGGGCCAGGTTAAAGGTGTTGGTGTTTTTGGGTGATTCTCAATATACCTTCTTGATCATACTTTTGTTACCCGTTATTCATCATCTTCCATTGCCGAAGACCAGGTCCAATACTCAAGAACAGAAGTACAGAGGATGGTAAACGCCTCCGGATGTCATTCTGGTCCTGCCCCAAATATTAAGGATACATCAGTTGCATCCTCATCAACTGAGACCAATGATTCACTGCAGCCCACGTTTTTTGGGAGGCAAGTTAGCAAGACTGGTCTTCGCAAGTCCGCAAGTTCTATCTTTACGGCCTTGGTATTGAGACACACCCTCATTTTAATAAATAAATCATGTCATAAGCCATCCGTCTGACTAACGTCTGACTAACGTCTGACTAATTTTCATAAAATATACTGTGAGCTTTGCTAAAAACAAGGTTGCTTGGGATTTGTTAAGCCACCTCTAAAGGCCCTTGATGATACTAGCTGTCAATGGCCAGTACTGCTGTAGTATGTCCAATAGCCCAAACCTGGACTCTTCAATACCCTCCAACTGCACTCATTCTTGTATTTCTGTCTTTCCAAACTCCTTCACTTGGTACTGATGTGTTTCTTTGCAGCATTATCACTGATCAAACGCACCCCTTGATTTTCGTTTTAGAGTTAACGTTAAAGCTTTGCTCTGATGACTGTTACTGAAATGTGCGCTATTCACAAATCAGGCCCCGTTTCTGAGCGTGCGGGCCGCCACAGGACTCAACCTTTTATTTATTTACAGATGTCGTTCTGAAATTGCTGTAAATCCCACCCAGCAAATGCTGCATCGGCGGCAGGGATGGGTCCTCTATCTTATGGCAGCCGTAAACAGGATATTGCAACAGAGCGACATTATTAAAATGGGATTTCCGGGCATATCGCAAATTTTCTGCATGGGTCAGCAAATGTTGTCAGCGCTCTTTGGCCCTGTTTGCACAGAAAATTTATTAGCGAATTGCTGGAGAGACTAACTTCATAAAGTTTAGTGGTCCGAGGTTTCATAATTCAACATCTTTAACCTGCATTTATAAGACAATAGCTGCAGATCATTTCCAGCTAGGGACAGTCTCCTTTTATTTAAAATCCTCGGCTTATTTAACTAGCAGCATCATATCCATCTACTGGTAATTTAGAAGCTTGGAAGCTTCAAACTACCTATTTATCAGAGCTAAAGTAATCTCGGAAGGAGATATGCGACCCCTTTCAGCAGCGCAAAACCCATAACCCCACAGCGTCCATGCTAATCCGACAATTGAATATTTGGGCCCTGAAGTTTCTGTCTAGCGCGCATATCAGGCCCAGTCCTTGAAAAGCCCTTTCAGGATTGTTTTGCTGAGGGGCTGTCTGTGTTTCTACGGATCCTCTCCGAGCAGATGGCGGATCTTCTGGCCATGCCTCCCACGGGCTGGAGTGTCTTTCAGCTCAGCCTGCCGTTCCAAGACGCCAACATGCGCTTGGCACGTTGAGGCCGCTATCATGATCCTGTGGTTGGTGTTGACTCATTTTTTTATAAGAAACTTGGCCTTCTGCTTATTTTTTGTCCAGATGCAGTCCAACTGTCTGCCACTCTATTTACCAGTCTGCCTTTTAGCCTGGTCTAGGTGCAACAAGGTTGTTGGAAGAGAGGCTTCCAGGAGGCAATGCTAGTTAATTACTCCAGAAAGAAGCACATTACGGTCTTAACTGCTGCCTTTTCAGGAAACAGAGTATTTGCAATCTTTTGTCCTTTTTCTATGCTGAGTAGAGGGTTGTAGAGGCAGCTTGCTAAAGCAGAATGAGTGAAGCTGTGGCTTTCGAGTAGCTCCGCGTCCGTCGCGGATGCCGATGAGCAAATGTTCCTTGCTGTTCTGAGAAGGCTGAGTCAATGAATGACAGCATCTTCTGGCCTGTCGTGAAGGTCAGGAAACAGCAGGGTGGAAGCTTCTCCTTGGGACCCTGAACTGTAGATTAAACTTTCAAGGAACAGAATCATACTGCTTCAGTTCTAGAAAGATATCACTTCGCCGAGAGCATGAGCGCTTCCTTATGATGCTGCTTCAATACTTATTTTAACTCGCGACTTAACACCCCTAAAGATATTGGCTTTTAACTGTGAGAATTCTTTTCGGGTGGCTTAGTGAGTAGTACTGTAGCCTCACACGTCCAGGGTTGAGGGGTTTGAACGCGTGTTCTTCATGTGTTTGTGGAGTTCCCCAGTCTCTTCCCACTGTCTAAAACCATGTGGGGATCTGGTGGCCCCGTATCCCCCATAATGTGAGTCTGCCATCTCATGTGGGGTGTCCCCTGTCTTGTACCCTGTGCTCTCTGGGATAGGCTCGGGATAGGCTGGGATAGGATAACAACAACCCAGAACTGGGTATGTCTTGATGGATGGATGGATGGATGGATGGATGGATGGATGGAATTCTTAGTAAGGTTAGGTACCAGTCCAGGCTTGTTGGTATTGCCTGGACTGTCTCCTCTTCCAAGAGTAAAATTTTTGATGCATAGTGTTCTCTAGAAGTTCCAGTTCAAGGTAACTTATCTTATATACCTTGTTATTTTTGTCTTAAAAGAAAAAAAAATACTGTCTCAGATGACTTGCAAAAACTCGGCGGCCGCATGTAAATCGGCATGTAAATCGACTCTTATCAAATTTGTTTTTGAATAATTTATGGGCCAGTAGTGCATCCGATTTCCATGAATGAATGACTAATGAGCTCGGTGGGTTACCAGCAGTGGCGAGCTGTTGCCCACTGGCTGGCTTCTGGGTCTCCAAAGACGCTTGCCCGAAGAAAGAGAAGCGGAAACTGGAGCCCAGGAGATGACGGAGAGCGACAGGTCAGCTGCCAGGGTGTCGGTGCAGAGAAGTGGTTCCTTCCACCATTGGGAGTTCCCCAAATTTAATTAACACCCATAATGAAATGGGAAGGCAGGCATGTCTATTGGGCACATTACTGTACTATAGCAGGCGGTATACTGTATTACTGCTTTGCTCCCTCACAATGGAAACCATATTACGGACATTATGCCAATGTCCTCCCCCATTATTACAATCATTATTCCATCAAAAGACAGTAGATATTAGAGTATCAGACATTCTTCTTTTTAACTTTTACATTTTACGTAATTGGGGTAGCACGCTGACACAGTGGTTAACACTGGGACCAGGGTTTGAGTCTCTTACATGGCTCCATGTGTGTATAGGTGTGCATGTGTGAGTGTTGTGGTTGTTCCCTGCCTTGTGCCTGCGGCCTGCAGGGTAGGACAAGCGGTTTCGGAAAATGGACGGGTTATACATAATGCACACAATCTGAACAGAACTGGTCATTACCGCCGTGCACGATGCATTAAAAGTTTGGTGAATTTAATGTAAGGTCGGCCCAATCTTTCTGCATCCATTATTGCTGTAGAATAAGCTTCTGTTACTTCTGTAAGCTCCTGCCTATTTTTAGATCAACAGTAGTAAGCCGAGCATCTGCAGAGGAAATGACGATTAAGCCCTCTTACGTGTCCAAAACATCTGGGTCTAAAGGCGCTGAAATATTGCATTTTTTTTCATATCAGGAGGTGGAATTTCATTTTATATAGTGCCAGGCAATAATATGAACCTGACAAGCAGCTTGTCAAATGCAACTTAAAGTTTGCTTTCAAGACCTGGCATGCCTATGCCAGCTGAATAAATATGTGTCTCTCCAATTTTATTAAATTGAAAAAATGATTCGGAACACAGTGTTAAATAGCAGAGTTATTTTACACCGGCATTAACAAGAATAAATTCTATTAGAGAGGTTATAAATGTAGAAATGTATATAAAGAATGCAGTATGTCTTGGTAGAGGTCTTTTTTACTGTGCTATAGTCTTGAATATGTTAATCTATATAAGTCTCTCTCTTTTTATTTATAGTAGCACAGCTTAATTAACGGGGATTTTCCTGTTCACCAAAGTGGTTCCTCAGTGTCGCAGGGACACAGTTTCATGTGTGTATCCATGTGCACAGCTTTAGCGCGGGGAGGAGCCGCGGGCCCTTTGTGGGACACGTACAGTAGTAGGGGTCTGGTTTGCCCCTCCAATGTATGCGTAAAGATTATTATTAGTGGTATTATTGTAAGTTGTATACTTACTCAGACAAGAAGATAAAAAGTAAAGTATGAGTGTGCCACTTGTTTATCATATCCTGCATGGCATCACTGATAGGCGTGAAAGGGAACAGTAGCCGGACCTATATTTCATGTCTGTATTATGCATTCTTGTGTTATGTTAGTAAACTTTACCAGTAACCCTGGTAATTCTAATGTGCTTAACCTGTTACTGTCTCACCGGATAAAAATAACTTGCCATGGGCTTTTAATGATCATGTTGCTTTTTTTCCCCCTACCCATTTTACAGGGAAACATGTCTGCTCAACTGGATAATGAAAAATTCATGCTGATTGCTTTGAATTATTTGTCTGTGATGTGTGTATGCGGCTTTCTGTCTGAGCGTTGTTGACAGTTTTAAACGCAAGTGCCTTTTCTGGCACGCCGGGTCATACATTTCCAAGCTCCCTAAGTGCCTCTGAAAAGGGGGAACCGTTTTGTCCGGTGACACGCTGACCACTGTGCAGAGCCTGGCTAGCAGCTCGGGAAGGGTATGGGACCGGAGTGTTTTTTTGCTACTTGAGTACAATACGACAAGGCATATGCTCTGACGAACATCCCCATAGGTAACCCAGTTCTGGGTCCAGCCGGCGTTTCGGATGTGGGGGTGTTAAGACATGGAGGTCTCCAGGTTTAGATGCCATAGAGGGGCTTTTAAACAGCTGAAAGCAAGGCAGACCTCAGCCTCCGCTGTGAATGACAGTTCTTAACTTAAGCGGCAGCTTGTAGCGAAACAGGTCAGGAGTTCGGGCAGCTCTGACATCCTGTTTTTTGTCACAAGTCAATCACAATTGAGACATGCGGCTCTCAATGATGGGTGAATGAAGAAGAGTTAATAGTAATAGTCAACTGTGAATATTTCAATTAAAGTAATTGTCAGGCCTCAGGAGCACGAGAAAGTCACAAACATAATCTTGGTGTTTCTGTTCATCAGAAGGAGCCATGAATACCCTGGAGATTGACATATGTATGGGAGCGTGTGAATATTAAAAGCTTAAAGTTTGAATGGCCCTGGTCATGGCAGTCAGACAGGAATGGAAGACGGCACGACGGTTTCTTCTGGGTTTGGATGCACAGGAAGGGGCTGAAACGGGGTTTACAGGAGCGATGAGGCAGAGACAGGCCGTCTCATCTCCAGAAAAAGGAATAGCAAAAACAAAACACGCCGTCAGGGTCGCGGAACAAGGACTGTACCAGATGGGTATAAGAGAGACCAAGCATATTTATGGCTATCGAAGCAAAATAAAGGCGGGCACTCATGGTCACCCGACCCCCCCCCCCC
>JAODKK010000025.1:3330351-3343873 GCA_026774405.1 Petrocephalus microphthalmus
CACCATCTCACACTAAGCATCACCCACAAGCATGCTTACACAAAACGAAATGTGTGGTCACGATGGCAAACATTATTAGGAGGAATTAGGAATTAACAGATTAATACAATTTTAATGGCACGGAGAAGCAAATGACTTGCAAAAAGCAAGCATATCATATTTGGGTTCAATAACAGAACCACACCAACAGAGACCAAAAACATTTATTTAATTGTGTTTTGTTATTCAGTTTAATTTGGTAATCATTTGTAATCATTCTGAATATATAATGCATTTTTTAACTAAAAAATTAACAACATAATTTAAGTTGCTCTGCTGAATTAAACTTAATTATACTGTTCATGTTTAATGGCTATTGATTATGATAACGAGTTACACTTGATAATGCATGATATTAATTTTTTGCAGTTGCTGCCAGGTTCTTAGCTATATCTTGTGCATCATCTTCTTGGTCACCATGCCCAGTGCACCTTTTGATGTAGATCTAATCAGCAAGAAGCTGGATCACATAAAAGCTAACTAGTAAACAAACAAATAAACATAAATACATTAAATACATATACACACAGACACACACATATATAGGTACTCAGCCCACCTGTATTGAATCAGCATTCATGAAATTTCGTCAGAATGAAGATTTAACGTAAAATACAACTAAACAAATATGTTCGAAAGCTCATCACTTTCCCATGACACTAAAACCATGACCTAATATTAATGTCAGATCAGAAATGTGAATAAATCTTTCCAGTCCTTGATATTCTTTTATGTTTAACATTTACTAATACTGTAATTGTCCTTTTTTGAATTTGATGTCCTGTTGATACTGTCCATCAATAGGCACATACTCATTTGCTGACAGAATATGTATAATTCTGTATCTCTATGGGTGGATAATCTTTCATGCAGCATCAGTGGACTGTGTATCCTTTGAGTAGTCATGCACACAAAAGAGCCACAGTGACGCCACATAAGTGTGGAAGGGGTGGGGCTTCTGCCATGCTGAGCGCTGCTTCTACACGTTTCCCTGATGCTAACGATAACAGTACCATTCCATAATTTATTTGCTTGCCAGTTGCCCCTTTATCAAACCATCCATGCAGAGAGGGAGATACAGATTAATGGTCTGTGTTCGCCTGGGAACAATCTGCCGTCCTGGTATAAGAATCGATAGCGACTGCGTCGGGACATAGTGCAGCTCCAGCTGCTGTTTGGCATTGGGATCTCATTCAGAATTCACTATCTTTGGGCAGAAGAGAATCACTCACGCTTATCGAAGATGTATGTGGGAAGCGCTGGGCAGGAGTCATGTGACACCAGTGGGGGAGTTTGGTCCAGCCAGCCTCCACCTTCACTTGGGGATTTCGACGGACGGACGGACGGACGGACGGACGGACGGACGGACTGACTGACTGACTGACTGACTGACGGACGGACGGGCGGACAGACAGATAGGTTTAAGATTGCAAAGTGAAGCACGTGGCATAGGGATAGGAATTTGGAATTTTGCCTAGGTATCCAACCCACAAAGGAAACATAAGAAACATACTTGAACAGCAGACTTTCATGGGAGTCTCCACATGAGGTCACGGGATCAGGCAGCAGGATTCGGTTGTGCTTTCTAGGGCCGAGAGGGAAGCTGGGCTGACTCTAAAAGGACAGGTAATGAAGTTTAGGTGCAGAGAGCGGGCTTGTGGCCTGGCTTCACCAGGCATCACCGGCAGCCATACAGACTTACGTCCTGGAATAACAAACAGGTGCGATGCCTCATAGCAAACACCTGACTCGCCTCCCAGGACTCACACTCGCTGTGTACTTGTGGGTAGGAGCATGGAAAATACACATTAACACATGCCGGCTGTTTGCCTTAATCTTAGGCTGAGTGTGCTCGAGGCTTTGTCCGTTTATCTTTCTGACGACTTTGGAGGACATAGAAGTGCCCGGCTGGTCTGTGTATGGAGAACCGGCCCGGCGCTGACTTGTGTGCCAGGAAACCGGAGAAGCAGCAGTGACAGCAGTGAAGCGAAGGCAGTGCCCCGTCATTGTAATTGATTAATCACGTTTTTTAATCTCTACGAACCATCAAGAAGAAATACCGCGGCAGCTGACAGCTAAAGCGATTCTTCATAGCGTGATTTGAGCCTGTATTCTCTCCCTCCGGGACATCTGACGCACTCTGCTTATGCCACAGTGTTGCTCCTCCTCATTCCTTTTAAACAGCTTGCTTTGTATAATCCACAAGTCTGTCACTTAATGCCAAATAAAGTTATCAGCACTCAACTATGAGGAACTTCAAGAAAATCCTACAGTACATTTCGTTATGATTTTGTTGTGTGGCTGTTGATAAAAGTGTCTTTTATGCAGTTGTACTGCCTCTTTGCGTTAATTGAATCTACCCCAGGAGAGGTGTCTATGAAACCATTGAAATCTGAATTGTAAGATAATTCTGAAATATTTTCAATAACGGGGTACAATCTTCTTTTCCCCCACAGCACTGAAGAAAGGTCGCTTCTGGATCACCCCAGACCCCTACCACAATGATGACAACATACAGATCGGCCGTGAGGTGAAGATCTCCTGCCAGGTGGAGGCCACTCCCCCAGAGGAGCTGATGTTCAGCTGGCTGAAAAACGGGAGGGCGCTGCGTAGCTCCGAGCGGATGGTCATCACCCAGACAGACCCGGACGTCTCACCGGGAACAACCAACTTAGACATCATTGACCTCAAGTTCACAGACTTTGGCACCTACACCTGTATGGCCTCACTCAAGGGAGGAGGCATCCCAGAAATCAGCATCGATGTCAACATTTCCTCCACCACTGGTGAGTACCGATAAATACTCAGCTCTGGATCACCCCATCCCCTATCTGGGAACTGCCTTCCAAATGAAACATGCTTGGTCAATTCTGATCCGCACTTCACATAGTAAGCGGTGAAGAGCTGTCGCTCAGGAAATCAGATTTCGACAGGAGTGCTTTTATGCAAAACACTATTAATTGGTATCCAACCATGCATTCAGTACTAAGTGGGGTTTAATCGAGGTGGATGTGCTGCTAATGTTTTAATGCATGTTATACTCACAGAGCTTTGAAAGTGTACGATTAATCACTGTTTGACTCCAGTAATACTTCTGTGTTGTATTCAATGATCAGTATTCTCTATGCCTCTGAACATTGCTACTGCAAAAATGATTCCAGACATAATTGCTGCTACTTTTTCGTTTTATCCTTTTCTTCCCATAATGCTTGAAAATTTTAACCAGAATTTTCAAGACTACAGGAAACTGTTTTGTGCGTTAAATCAAATATAGGATTTCAGGATGCGTTTTTTTTTTTTCGTTTTTTTTTTTGTGGTTAGAACAGACATGGGTTGGGTGAAAGGTGGGCAGTGAATTTAATGAACAGGTCAGCAGCTGCTTATGAAAATGGAAAAACGCGGGGGCAATTTGTGGGGAAGCTGACCTCAAGCCATCCGTGATTATATTTTGATTATAGGCCAGCCAGTTTTCAGGTACTCCAGCTTACCTAACTGAGTTCCTTTCTTGGAATATATAACAATATGCATGCCCTCTGAATGCTTACTCTCTCTCCTTTAAACATTTCCACATTACACTGCTTTAAAATGCTGAGTGTGGCTGATACAGACAGATGAAGTGAAATCTGATTGTGGATAACAGGCACTGGCATGGAGACCAGCCGAGAATCCTCTCTGCTTTGCTCTAGCTGTCCTGTTTTGCACGTACTGAAAGACTGAAATGCTTATGACAAGTCAATATGCGCTGGCCAGTTTGCGTGTGGGGTGTAGCCCCACCAAGCATGTTTGTAAGCCCCACTGCAATTGAACATCATAACATACCACTGGCATATCGCCATGGAAACCTGGGCCACCCCATGAGCAGGAAAAGACGTCTATGGAATGAGGGAATGCTGCAAGGCAGAGGTAGGAGACGGGATCGCGGGGGCCTCGCCTGAATTATAACGGATGCTCAGGGTAATCCATTAGCACATGTTCTACATGCAAATGCTGACAGCTCATCTCACGGAAGGTTTACCCTTTATTACAACCTCGCAGATTCCTGAAAGCCGAAATCTGCTCACGAAGGTGCTGAGCACTGAGTCACCGCAGGAGTGAACAGGCCCAGGATTCTGTGTTGTTTTGCACCTACGTGGAATTAGCAAGAGGTTATTTTGGGAAGGCCCGTCACACCTGCATGTGTTTTTTGGTACTTACAGTACCATGAGGTAATATTAGCCTTTCTTTGAATATGTGTAATGTGTGCTTCCGTTTCCTTGGTAAGTAACAAGTGTTGGCATCAGAGAAGCCGCTTTGCGACTTTGAGGGTTTTCTCAGGAGAGTACCTTCCAGTTCCAAGGTGTTTCATTAGCCGTGTAATAATCACATTGAGGTATTGGTCTCCCAGCTTTATTTCACTCAAGTAATTGGTATGACATTCTGAGGCAACTCACCAGATTTCAAAACTTGCCCAATAGGGGTCGCTATCACTCAAAATAGCTTATAACTCGGAAACCATTGGACACAAAAAGATGAAATTTTGTATGTGTGTTTGTGGCCCAACAAATCATACAATAAAAATTAATCTACTCATAAAACATGGCTGACAACAGCCAATCAAATTTCCGCAGGCTATAATTACCCTTGTATATTCAATTTAGAATTGATTTCATTCATAAAATGGGTCGATTGAGCATAAACACTTGTTTTACCATCCTAAAGATTTGGGCTAAATATAGTGTGAAGTGGGAAAAGTGAAAAAAATAATGCAATAAATCTTCATATTAGCCAGAGAGGTAATATGTCCAAATGGCTGATCACACAAAAGCAGGGGTTTTGTAGGAGATAGCTACTTCATCAATGGCGGCATTTAATTATTACATTACAAGGTATCATTTATCAAAGGGCTCAGATGTAGTGCCACATTTTCTAAGCCAGGAGGTGCAGGATTTTGGCTCATTTGTCATGTATTTTATATAGTATAATTTTCCCAAGTTGTATATTCCTTGGCATCTATTTCCACCTTATGTTGCATGATTTCACTTAAACATATGGCCATGTCTAATTTTTTTGCCCTTTTCCCATTCACATCAAACCCATCGACCCAAAAATTGTGCATCTTTCAAGTTATCGCTATGGCCAGCCGTCCGAATTGCCTTTAAGTTATCTAGCAGCACACAGACTTTGATGTGCATTTGGAAGCTCCGCGCATTGACACCCTTCAAACAGGAAACGTGTGACGTTGTATCAGCCCAATTCCTGGGCTTCTGTAATTGAATAACCACCACCCCAGAATATTCATTATCCTGTAATCAGCTGGTCGATTTGTGCTACCTTCCATGCCGTGAACCGCCCTGGCTCCGTCCTGCACATCTCCGGGGGCACGGTCGTAATCTGGATAATCACTTTGCCATTTCCACCACACTTGCCCATTATATTACTGCTGTGCAATTTGCTGTTCAGATATTCCTCTCATGGTAATAAGCCAAGCCGACTGCCATTGGGCCTGATTAAATTGCCGTTTGCTTATAGACAGACTCACTGAGGGGCTCCACTGGGAAAGGCCAGGAACTCCACCTGAGTTTGAGGCACAGCTCGCCCTATATTCATTATCAGCTCACCGTCCTGCATATTCTCTATGTGATTGATTAGAAAACATTATTTTGCTTGTTTGTGGAAAGAGGAGCTACTGTAAAACTGCACTATGTTCATATACTTTATGCATTAAAAGCTATTAATAGACCAATTACAGTCTTGTTTCCAAACACAGAAGACCTTTTTCTTTCTAAATTCATAGAAAGAAGACATTTTAATGTGGAAAATAGATATATATTTTTATTTTGCTTAAAAATAATACTCTTTGCTTTATCCGTATTAATTACTGCTTTTAAGAAATAACATTGAAGTGCAGAGCTAAACACAGAATACAGTCAGAATACAGAAACACCTACATCCAAAATTCGGAGTTATACCGGGCGTTTTATAATCGCGACGCCTTCGGCGACATTCGCCATCAATCCCTTTCCCTTCCGCGAGGCGAGGATCGGATGCTTCTCCCTTGAAAAGAATTGAGACATGATTGCATCAGGCTGGCAGGAAGGTAGCCGCCTCTAACAGTCTGGGAATGAGATCTCAACATCCCAGAGCTCCTCCCTGGCTGCCCCATAGCAGGGGATGCACTGGACGGATCGGGATGGGCCTTCTCCTGACTCCCAACATGCTGACTCTGCTTGACATGTTATGAAACATGCCTGGACCCCGGTCACTGGCCCCCATCTGAGGGACAGTGCTGGTACCCCCCCACTCATGATTGCTAGATAGTGCTACCCAACGGGAAGCAGCGCTATCTAGCAATGAAAGGAAGGACCCTTTTGTTCAGGTAGAAGCTGAGCTGCATGGGCATAAGTGTTGTTTTTGTGTTTTTCATGCAATAACATATTATGTACTGTAATCTATAAAAGCCCCATTGAGAAGAAATATCGAAGATATCTCAATATCAGAGAAAAGGCAACAAGCACCATTGTCTTAATTATGGATTCCATTATCATTAATGGATAATGGGCCACCTAAATTATGAGTAACGACCGCAGAATCTCTGAACCATTGAGTCGTCATGGTTACCGCACACGACTATCCGGGCCTTTTTTTTCCATATGCGTGCTACGTGATATCAGTCGAGAAGATGAGTATCCAAGGTTCACGTCCTGTAAATCAGGAACTGCACCAGCAGCAGTCTGGCCTTCAGTCTAGAAGAGGCCGAGGAGGCGTCCAGGCTGCTGGAAGGAGAGGGTGAACCCGTCATGACGAACACAGGCAGGTCCGGGGGCCTCAAAGCCTGTCCTCCTTAGGTTCAGATCCCCTGTCACAAAAGAGAGGTTTCTTTTCTTTTCACCTTCTCCATCCCCCCGAGTGAAGGAAGCTGAGTAAGATGTGGTGCCCAGCACCAGGCACGGGCATACCTGGAGCCTCATTCCCATGATTTGGAGGTGAGCAGTGACAGCTGGACCGCAAAGCGGTGCCGCGGTGGCGCCCTGTGGGTGGCTGTCTGCTCCCCGAGATGCGTCTGACTGCCTGCTACTCTGCCTGGAGCTAAACAGCTGTGCAAGGACGTCATCCAGGCGGCCATCGCCCGCGTCCTAACAAAGCGGCCGTACTTTCGTCCTGGCCGGAAAGCCTGGAAATGATCAGATCCCTCCCTCCTTGTCTTTGTCCCATTCCATCAGGCTATGCCGCTCGCTGGCATACATTGTTCACAGTTTGTTCCGCTTATGAATGTAAGTCAATCAAAGGCTTTTTAAAATTACAGGTGTTCCAGTGTTCCTTTGGCCAAATCCTAAATACCAATTATTCAACATTGAGCATGAGGAGACATTAATGTGGGTTGTTCATAATGCATTGTATTGTTAAGACTGAAAGATCCACACTGACTCCTTAGCCACCCCCTACCCCCTGCATCCCGGGCAGACTCTGAGCTTGGCCATTGTGGGGACCCCGCCATTTGACTTGCTAGAGCCCCATATCAGATCCTCCTCTGTTTTTTTCTTTCTTAGTTCCCCCGAACCTGACAGTCCCGCGTGGGAAGTCCCCCCTGGTGACCCAGGAGGGCGACACGGTGGAGCTGCAGTGCCTTGTTTCAGGAAAGCCCAAGCCCATCATCTTGTGGTCCAGGGCCGACAAGGAGGCACCCATGCCGGATGGGAACATGCAGTCGGAAAGCTACGACGGCGTCCTGAGGATCGTCAACGTCTCCCGGGAAATGACGGGCTCCTACCGCTGCCAGACCAGCCAGTACAACGGCTTCAACGTCAAGCCCCGGGAAGCCATCGTGGAGCTCATCGTGCAGTGTGAGTATGGCGCTGTAGCGGGCACAGTCGCACTGCTGGCGCTTAGTCCCGCATCCGGGCAGACTGCGGGCCGCGCTGTTACTGCGTCAAGCCAAGTGAACAACTTGAATTGTTTTGGTCGATATTCGGCGGTCATGATGATGATTGTAGGCTGTGGCAGGTTACCTACTGTGGACAGGTTAATCGCCTAAGTTATGTAAGTAGCTTTGGATAAACGTATGTAAAGCCAGATAAGAATGTCAAATAATAGTAATAACAAGAACAATAGCAATGTAATAAGTGTCTTATAGGTTACAAAAGGGTTTTGCTTAATTGCCACGCCAAGTATAGCTTGATGGGCTAAAAGATGTGACCAGCACATGAAATTCACTGGAACGTGGGGCGTATCTGATCATGCATGTAAGTGCAAGTGCACAGGGCAGATCATATATGTATAGTGGACGAACTAGTGGTGTGACCTGGAATTTACACTGCTCACCAGTTCTGTCTTCTGCATTCGCTCGTTAAAATATACAGCATTATTGATCAAGCTGGGAGGGCCTGAAACCATGTTTATAGCTCCTCCCCCCCCCCCACACACACACACACACATACACACACATACACACATACACTGCTGAAAGCGGGTAATAACACTGGCCAGTAAAGGCATAGGGGAACACTTCAGAAAGAAATGAGGCTCCTGTGGGGAGCACCTGCACACATTCCCACATAGAGTCAGGAGCCCCCCCAAGCCACAGGGAGGGGGGGGGGCGGTTAGGGGAGAGATTGACATGCGGTTTTGCTTCCCAGAACCCGACAGGAATACAAAGCAGCAGCATTGACATGCAGCCTCCGTATCTATCCCCGCGCCCCACTCCTGTGCCATCCCGCGGAACGTGGAGATGGATAAGAGATGTGACGCATGTCTCCGGGCCTGGGGCGGGGGGGGGGCTCCATCTGGGGGCCGGCGGACGGAGCGCGTGCAGATCGCCGCAGCCGTGTCAGGCTGGGAGGCAGACACCTCAAAGCGGAAGTTTGCTCCCTAGGGGTGTCATGCTTCAGAAAGCCTTTGTTGTATAGGGTGACTGTGTCCTGCCAGCCGGTCACTCATCCTACAAAATGGGTTTTCGATTTTGGAGCTGAACAAACACCAAAATTACAAAAGCACTATACATGTAAGAATGAAAATACAATTTCTTATAGAGATTAGTGTTTTATGCGTTTCCGCTAAATACGCCCTGGCATGTTTTTAGAAGCAAAATATCTGTAACAACTTCCCATTTTTCCCTGTGATTTATTGCCATGCCATCACTTATGTCATACTATGGCAGTATTTCACCAGCTTCCAGAGGAGTAGAAGGCATTTCCCCATCAGAAGGGCCTTAGAGGTTGTATCGCTCAGCCACTCCATCATGCAGAATCCGGCACTTGGAGAACTCATACATGTTTTGTTGCGCGTGCCTCTCTGTTCCTCATTAGACAATCCCCTCTTGTTAGCCTTGGCTGGAGAATTGGCTACAATCCTTACTCAAAAACCCACTAATTGCGGAAGGTCTCCTCACATATGTCATCCTATGGGAAATGCAGCAGATAGATGGAGAGAGAGGAACTGAGAGGGGGAGAGAGAGAAAGAGGGAAAGAGATGGAGAGACAGTGAGAAAGAGGGAAGGGGGATCTCCCGAGGGAAAAGGGAAGAATTGCCTGTAAATCCTCTGAGATATTAAACCCCAGATTGACATCATGGAGTTTTCATGGTGATGAAATTTCAGCATAGTCACAGTGCTAATGCCTAAGTGCCATCTGCTAACCCAACCACTCCCCCCCCTTTTGGTTGGTGCATGTTGGCAAATTAAAAAACAAAAAAAACTTTAAAGAAACCTGGTGAACGGAGGAAGACGAGCGTATCTTAATCTAAATGCAGTTTGATGCACGCCACTCAGAATGAGAGCCAATCAGGAGCAGGCTCCCATGCTCCACATCTGCCTGTGATTGGGAGATTTCCGGTCTACATGGGATTATAGCGAAAGTAGGGAACCCGTTAAATTAATCTGGTGCAGCCACCTTTTGAAATTAGGCTGAGAAACGCGATAAGTCTCCGGGCCACTTTGATGTGTACAAAATTAATTCTCCCATGTAACCCCCACCTCCCCCAAAAGGTTCAAAGATTGTTATATAACCTTCTGCCTTGTGAATTTCCATATTAAAGGTTTGTGAATAGCTGTATCTGATCGAAAGATGAGATGCCTTTCCTGCCTCCCAAGTTTAATGCCAGTGGATCTTAATGCCAAGCAACTATCTGACTTAAACACACTGAAGTCACTGCTTGCCATTTTGCTTAGCTAGCTAGTAGGCCAGTAACAGTACATGTATTTCTTATGTACCGTTTGGTGCATTATTTTAACGTTACAGCATACCCAATGAAATGAATGGATACATTTATTGATAGGGGCGGAACCTAAATTCTCAAGCAGAAGTTCAACTTGAAAAAACATTATGCTAATTGTTGCTACGAGTTGGTTATCGCTAATGCTTGTTATACTGAGTCATAATCAGCGGTTTGGAAACATTTTGTTTTCCCAATAAATTACACCTTAAATTACAAACTTGAACATGTCACTGGAAACACATACAACATGCTAACTCATTTGATGCAACATCATCCGCATTTACGTACAACCCATGCAAAGCCAAACTGCCTGGACAAAAAGTTAATGTCCCCAAGGCGTCTAAGGTGCTTTTGCCAGGAAATTCACCCTTGGTTAAAAACCCGGTTGCAGCTATAGGGGTGTTTATCACTACCAATTTGGGTCCATGCTCAGTAATAGAGAACATTGGGTTTAGATGGGAGTTCATTTCAATTATAATGTTATATTTTTGATTTACTTATTTAGCATGTTTCTTTTTACAATATTCCTGGTTGAATTTGTAGTTTTATTAATAAATATTTTCTAAACAAATTGTTGTCCCTGCTATACCGAAATAGCAAATTCTGAACTTAAAAGTGAGGTTTGTGCCAAACCGTTAATTATTAAGTTTGTGTACTGTTACGGCCCTGCCAGCTAGTATAGCCCTTTGCCAGCTACTTTATTCTCTTTATTGCTGGTTTAGTAGTAACAATACTATGGGCTCCGTAGTCTATAAATAGCCAATATGCACCAGTCACCATCTCAGTTGGGAGACAGTTATTCACATGAATTCTTTAAAAAGTGTCACTAAAAGAAGGAACTCTTCAATGTAAGAAATCAGAAATGACAGCAAATGCAGTGACCGTTTTTACATGCCTGGGGGCTCTATAGAGCTAGATGTTTGACATGACACGGTTGAAAAGACTTGGAGGCAATTTGGTCCCCAAGACACATCAGGGATAGGGTTAACAGTGTGATAGAGCTAATGGCTTGGTTAAAAGGCAGGGTTTGGTGTGTGTGTGTGTGTGTGTGAGGGGGGGGGGGGGGGGGGGGGGTCATTGTTGCATTGGAGTCAAACTAGTCAAACTAGGGCTCAGTTTAACATGAAAATGCTCAAATGGGGCACATACAATAATACCAACCCCCAAGTAGACCCTCCAGTAAAATGAAAGGGTCAGGATGGTTGTTTGCTATAGAGATCTCTGTAAAGAATTGTTTACTTGACTTTGTTTAGGCAAATTTACCATTGCTAAAAGAGCAAAAGAAATGTAAATATGTTAAAACCGTAGCCTGGAAATTAAAGGTCATTTTTAACAACTAAAAACACAATTAAATATTTGTGGAAATGCCACCATAGACAATTGCATGGGCAGATACTTGGACAGGATGAGTCTTTGGCTCCAGGAACTGAAAATAGATTACAGGAAGCCACAGCTGTGGTGAGTTGTGACATCATCAGGCACGGTGTTCAGTAAGGGCAAATCGTAACATAATTTGCGCAATATGACACAACATTCACAAAGCAGAATAACGCTATATATAAAACTCTGAATTTGGAAAGAAAACCTTCAGTACTCTCCTATAAACCTTCTCCAAACTTTCTATACTCTAGCCACAACTAAATCTCTTCGAGCAATCATACAGATTTCAACCAGAGCAATGTAATTTGGATTAATGTATTTTTAGTGATGCAAATAAGTCTTTCTCAGAAATGGTGTTCGTTTGACACTGTTTGCTGAACACGAGTCCACATCATGCAATCTCTATTGATTTCAAGCGAATTAATTCAGTGCCACTTCTATCTAAATCAATTTACATTCCTATAGCCAGATGTTTCACTGCAGTAAATTAAGGCATCTACAGGGCTGAAAACTATGCTACTTGTTGTCCAATAGGAACAGGAGTAAGGTATCATTAAACTTAAGTTTAGCCAAAACAATGTGAAATGAACATTTCAATTGATATTTTGTTATTACTTAACATCGTAAAGTTTACTATAGCACAGTGGCTCATTGAGTAGCAGCTTGGTCTCATATCTCCAGCATTATAGGTTTGATCTATGTGTGGAGACCTCCGGGATTATGGAAGTATTCCATGTTACTCCTAGCATCCAAAAACATGGTTAGGGGAACAGCGGTCTCAGAATTGTTATTATCAACATGCATAGAATGTTCAAGGAAACATTCAAGGAGGCATTTACTCATTGACTATTAAATTTATCATTTTAAATAATTAATTAATAAAATAAAATAATTTGTCACATCTCACCTTTAGAACCAAGAAGGTAATTCTATGCTACGTTATTACATTACTATATACTAATCCCTGATGATATACCAGGGTCTAAATTATCATCCATCCTGGGTTATTCCCATATCCTGTGGGATAGGCTGCAGACCCCCCGCGGCCCTGAATGGAACAAGCAGGTATAGAAAATAGCTAAATGGATATATGATCATATAAATATCTCTTTCAAGTGTTCAAGTTCCTCGGAAGCTTTCTGTTCCAACGTGTGTTACTGGGGAGGTGCCTGCAGGGATACAGTAGCTTGCTGATTGGTTGACCACAAGAAACGCTGCTAAAACTTGGAAAATATAATTAGTGGAGCAAAAACTGAGCAGACGGGATTACATTTTAACCAATTTTGCATCTCCACTCTTGTCTAATATTGCCAGTGCAGTGGTGAAACTTACCAGCACTTAACGCAATAATTTAAAAATCATTTTTTAATTACGCGAAGCCAAAGTATCGATCTGCGGCGTAGATTTAATAATGAAATATAAACATGCTGCAGGTAGCATGAATAAAATATAAATATAAGGCTGTTTCCCATTTTGACGCCCATGCCCCCCCCCCCCCAAAAAAAAGAAACAAATAATTTAAAAAAACAGCTTGTTCCTCCTCCATTGTTTCAGGGTGGCATTGTTGTTTTGAATGTATGAAATGTAGCTTTTTCCGTCTCCCATGTTTATTTACAATAAAGGTCCTCGTTCTGTTGTGCACCGTGAAAGTTGCCAGGAGCTACAAAAGGAACTTGTAACCAGGGGCCAGGTTCGGGAACTTCAACATGATCAATTTGATTACTGCATGTCCTTCGTAGGCTGAGTCAAGTTCAACTGTGTTACACAGTCTGCGTGTTGTTTTGCCATAACACCTCCTTTTCCATGGAGAAAATACTCGGGGCTAGTTTGAAATACTATATCGTGCGTTCCATTATACCTTGGAGGTCGGTATCCGAGTCAAAAACCGAGTTTTCGAGGCCGGAAGTGACGACAT
>JAODKK010000025.1:3360143-3371224 GCA_026774405.1 Petrocephalus microphthalmus
GCCGCGGCAATCAGTAGCTCCAGGCTCCAGCAGCTGAGGAAGGAGGCTTGGGGGGGCTCCATCACAGGGGAGTGGGGGGCACAGGCAGGGCAAACGCAGCTGGTGATCATGACCCATTGCTAAAAGCTATGGTGAAAACACCAGTGCGGGCAGGCTGAGCACAAAACACGATGCCCCCAAACACAGAGCTGAAACGTTACACACACCATCATTAAAAATCAAATTGGCTGCTGTGTTTTGCCATAGCTCAGAAAACATGCAAAACTCTCATTGTTTTCTTAACCCAATTATAACATGAAGATCTGCAAATTGCACCAACTGAATGCACGTTTGTCAGCTAATTTACTTTAAATACCTGCCTTTGCTTTTGGATTAAAACCAGCAATACTGTTTCCTTCTTTCAAGCAGTCATCTTTTTCTACAGCTAGATTTAAAATGCAACAAAATGACATCTTGATTTATCTTGAATTTTTGATTGCATGGCATCTTATGTAAATTCACGCATGTCCTTCAGATTTTTTTTTCAGCATTATTATGATTTATCCTACAGATCAAGGTAAATTGTTCCCTTCCCTGTGTGAGCCAGTACCTTATGTTAGTAGACTAACAAACCAGTCAGTCTGGATTTCACCATGGGAACTATGGCTCCAAGAATGGGAAGCAGGATTGAGATATTCCTAACTGAGATACACCACCTAGTCATTAGCAGCAACCGTGAATTTGCTCCTACGCGATAAGCCATAAAATAAACGGTTCTGGGGGTGATGACTTCAACTCATGGAGATCAGCAACTTCCTATCACAATTCTGATGGAGTGTCTTTATTTGCTGTACTTAATCACCTGCCTCTTTTTGGCCCCCAAAACAGTAATTTCTGGAAGTTCATATTTTCCCAGTTGTTTCACTGCCATGTTTGGGGTGTGTGTGTGGGGGGGGGGGCAGAGATGAGCCTTCTTGGGCACACTTTCCTCACTTCCATCATCTGGAAAACAAAAGAGGTGGCAGAGACAAGCACACGGATAAATGACCCTTGCATCTGGCTGTAAGCCTGCTCCTTTGAACCTTCGGATTCCGGAGCCTTTCATCACAAGCGGTTTCCTAATTAATCACATCACATCAGCACGGCGCTCACTGGGATCAAGGCCCTGACAACAAAGTGAGCCCACCCATCCACCCCCCACATACCTGCCTTTCAGCATAATGCAGCAACAGACATCCACGTCATTGCATCCTGCATTACTGTGTATCCATGTCACTGCATCCTGCATCACTGCATCTATGCCACTGCATTCGCATTACCAGCCACGGTGCTGCCTGGTGGTTGGTGCTACATGCACCAGGCCCTGTGCTGTGAGAGGGATGCAAAATTCAACTATGTACAGAGGTATAGGAAATGCACAGATGTACTGGGATCTTAGATATACCCAAAAATACACCTCAATAAAAAAGCTACCCTGAAGAGGAAGCAAATTATGTAGGCCCTACTAAACCCGAATTATGTCCAAGAAAACAGATGTACAGTACAGACTTTGTCTGTCTGGGAGAAAGCATACCTTTTTTTTTAAACATATTTCAAATTATTTAAGAGAGAGAGAGCCCAGTGTGAGGCCCGGTGGTCTGTCTTCCAGGGAAGGCCTATGCCCCGGAATTCTACTACGACACCTACAGCCCGCTCTGGCAGAACAGGGCTCGTGTCTATGCCTTCAAGCTGCAGTGGACCCAGATGAACCCCAACGTCGTTGACCGCATCATGGCCTACCGCTTGGGGATCCGCCAGGTGAGATGGAATCGCCCCCGCCCCACCCCACCCCACCCTCTGCTTGTTAGTTATGGATCATTGACTTAAGGTTACAGGATGGACTGAGCCTGCTGACATGTAGCCACGCTCTTTAGGCGTTTTAGGATCAAAATATTTGCTGATATTTGATAATAGTTGGTTAAACTACGACCAATTCTACATTTAAAAATCTAGGTGCACTTTTTATAACCCATTGAATTAAGATTTTTTTTCACTTACATTATATTTAATTATGCCACTTTACAGTATACAGTGACATAGAGAGCATATCTAGAGATGACAAATATTAAATATCAAGATAAATGTATAGTCTTAAAATAATAATCTAGTAACTGGAAAATTCCAAAGATAGATCAGATGTGGCTAGTCAACAGAATCATCACCAGTGATGGAAACAACTGCAGTTGTTCAGAAACCTATCCTGAATACAATTTATGCTCATGAAATCATTTGGAACTGGTGGATTCAGACTGTTCAAATATTTAATGTGTCCAATTAGGTGTACCATTGGGTGACTGGCAGCACATACACATTTGGGTACAGGAGGTTTAATTAGGCCCACTGGGTACCCTGTGTGCAAGTGGAATGCTTAAAAGCATGCAAGAGCAGGGTGGATGACCGAAAATACTGAGGAAATGAGATATTTCACTGAATCATCAGCACACTCTCCCTGCCTGGGCTCAGCTGGGGGTGGGCCGCTAACATTTACTAAATGCAGTGGCTCTCTGAAGTCTTGACCTGGAAAACCCTTTGCCTGTAGCGCTAAATGTTGCATGGTGTGACATCACGGCCAAGTAAAGAAACTGGGCTCCGGTGGGGGCCTGATGAAGCCCATGCCTGAGCATGGGCCAGTCCTACTGGCCCTGATGAATCCCACGTATGAGGATGGGCCAGGTCTACTGACCTGATGAAGTCCATGCCTGAGGATGGGCCAGGTCTACTGGCCCTGATGAAGCCCACATCTGAGGATGGGCCAGGTCTACTGGCCCTGATGAAGCCCACGTCTGAGGATGGGCCAGGTCTACTGGCCCTGATGAAGCCCACATCTGAGGATGGGCCAGGTCTACTGGCCCTGATGAAGCCCACGTCTGAGGATGGGCCAGGTCTACTGGCCCTGATGAATCCCATGCCTGAGGATGGGCCAGGTCTATGGGCTTCTTACATCAATGTTTCTGCTCCTTGACATAGCTTGTAGCGTTTCATGAGAGCAAATAATCTCCTTAAAATCTCCTTGATAGCATTTATTATTGAGACAAAGAACAGAAAGCTCAAACACACGCTGGAACTGAGTTGCTGGAGGGCATAAAATGATGGAGAACTTGTGGCACATTCAATTTCTGGTATTTTCACTGCTATGACTCATCCAGCTTATGTGCTTGTCTGTTTGCTACCTGGATCAACATTAAGATATATGTTTCTCTCAAGATAGATAATGTTTTAGTGTCTTTCTGGTGGTTCATTCCCTGGGGCGGGCCAAAGACAGGTGATGAACACATTCGCTCAATTCTCCTTCTTCTTATCACCAGTTTTAATTTTTTTGACCCCCAAAAACTCATGATCCCACACCCTGCTTCTTGACCTTATGCCCTTTTTGATTTCAACCGGTCCAATTTGCTGCAACTGACTGGCAGCAAAATTAGTTTTCTGCTGCATAACATGTGTCACCCATATACCTTAATGCCTTTGCTAATTTCGCCATTTGCTGTAGTAGAATTCTGAATATATTACACTGTGAATTCATTTGCAATTAAAATGAGAGCATCCAGCTACGTGTGAGAGAGATGAAGATTAACAGCACATCTGTGAGACCTGCACAGCATTGCTCAGATCCCAGAGCAGCGTCCTGCCTTTCAAGATGCTGTCACTGTTCTGTAAATAGTGTACAAACACCATAGTCTCCCAGCATGCTCCTGTTCGGCTCATACTGAGACCTGGGGATGAAACACCGTTCCTGGATGGCTCACCTCTATTCATTGCATGCTGTAGCTATCAAGCTACTCCTCAGTAAATATTAGCCAATGGGAAATGGCCGTTCTGCATATTAATTCCTGCATAATATTGGTGGTTCCATGACATTTTTGTTTATATTTACACATTACCCCGTTTAATAAGACCAGTTGATGATTCTGATCTGCAGAATCAAGTTATGAGAGGTAAGTGTGTTGTGTATTGATGACCTAGACATGGGAGTGCCAAGAAGTGCAAAACAAAACAACAAATCAGAATACAATGGCAATTCATAAAACATTAACTGAAACTGGAAATGGTAGGCAATAATCATGGCCTTGCCATCGATTGACACTGAGTATATCGATCATAAAGTAGACTCTGAAATTGTTAGGTAGTTAAATATTTTCAGTTGCAGAAAAAGTACTTAAGTATTACTTAAGTATTTTTCATAAACATACAGACACAAGAACCACACCAAAACGTTACTCAGGTAAAAGTCATCCAGAAAAATACAACTCAAGTGAAAGCAAAGAATACCTGGTTTTAAAAATACTTACGTTTCAAGAGTAAAGAAGCACTGCACATTCAAATATGAATGTAGCATTCAAGTTTGAATACAGCATTATAGGTTACAGTGCATCACAATAAGGAAAATGGAGTCACAAGTGAATAAGTGGATGTTTTCTTTTTATTCAGAAAAAGTAGTGAAACTTGGCAAGATTGCAGGCAGAGATGAGAGGAATGATGGTTTGTTGTTTTTTATTCTGTGGAAAAGGAAAGGTCGATCTACAGGTCAGATTTAATAATGAGTTATAAAGATGTTACGGGCTGATACCTCTTATAAGTGGGGAAGGAGCCGACGAAATCCCTCGTCCTCCAATACGGAAAATCACTGATCTTCTAACGTAATCGTCTCCACTATTTCAGTAGCTGTGTCTCTGTTGCCGCTTAATTTCAATATTGATTAAGTTTATATAAGGTATGTTAATATTGTGCATCAATACTTATTGTTTGTTCCAACTTAATATAAGCAATATGTAATGCAAAGCAATAAGATTCTGAGTGAAAAATATATAAATTCCTTTTAAAATATATACAAAGTTGCAGCTGCCATGACAGTCACGCTTTCAGACGCTCACGCAAGAAATCTTATGGCAAATCTATATTATTCCATTACAAACCGAAAATTTGCTTAATCAAAAGTACTGGGGTAGTTTGCAAACTGCACAGACCATTTTCAAGATACTGTAATAAAAGTGTTACATACACAAAAATGTGTGTGCATATCTGTGCAGGCTTGTTTGGGATTGCAAGCCTCACTCCAGCCAGCTGATGAAATTTGGCAATCCTGTTTATGTTAGCTTGCCACAGGCACTGCAAAAGTTTGCAATATAGCTTCAAAACCTTTACCACCATAAGGGCAAATGAATATCTAAATATCAGATGTGTGTGGTTAACTGTATTCCTTTTAACTGTGGCTAACTACTATTAGATTAATCCTCTCTGTGGCTGATATACTCAGTATCCAGTCTGGGTCGATGTGCGATACTGAAAAATCGATTCTTTCAGTCTGAGTGTTTAATTTTTGATTTTACCTGATAAATATCTCTGTACTCATCATAGCCCTTTACTATAAGCTTTTTCTCAGCTTCACTGAAACTGACGCCGTGTTTCATCTGCGTTTTTTTAGACTAAAGCTTCCTTTTTTTCCGCAATGGAAGCCCATGCCTATCTGCCGTGGTGGTTTGGTCTGAGCCCCGCTTTCTGGTCTGAGCCAAAATGGAGCCCAGCAGTTTATCCTGAACTTAGTAACTTCAGGGTTAGTAGCGTTCAGTATTAAGACTGTAATGTCAGTTTTTTTACAGAAAATCCCAAGTTTTTGCCAGTTTAACTGATTTAACATAGCTCACTAGTTACTAAACCAACATTATATATCATGTCCATTAGATATACTGTTGAATAAAAATGCACTTTTTACTGATTATTAATGAACCAAGGAACATTAAGTGTTTCTCTGGTGAGATTTAATTTATGTGATATTTTACAAATCTGTCAATGTGCAGTTGTAATATTTATTGACAACCATGCTCGGATGACTGAAATGAGCTCATTTCAAACTATGGTCTTATAGATATGAACACAGGAACACACTAAGTTCAAAATGTATATATTAAAAAAATATACATTTACATATATTGAGCAGGGACTAATATCTCACTCTTTTCCTCTACTCTTTGGCTGGGGGCACATCCCTGACGTCCACCTCGACTAGGGTCGTGTAGCTCATAAGCCCTGCGGTGGCAAAGGTCTCCTTTATTTCAGTCTTATTTTCCGGTCCTGCCAGTTCGTTCTCTTTAGAGCAGGAGACTGCCACCCACAGGCGCTGCTTAGTCCTGCACCCCAAATCCAGGGAGCAGGGCCGAGCCCGACCAGAAGGACAGAACAGCCGAGGTTCCACATCTCGGCGGTAAATCTGCCGATACTCTTCCATGCCGTGCCTGTGGATCGTCGGCGGCTCCATCGCTCTGGCCAAAGAGCCTCCGAGGCTGGGTCTAGGGGTGATTTACGGGGCAGGGGTCGAAGTTCAGGGTGAACTGCTTTCCTCCTGGGATTTCTGCCACTTCCACTCGGCCGCCTCTGTACTGTAGCTGCAATCTGAGACACACATGTAAATTAAGCTTCTTGACTTTGTATATAATTTGCACTAATCCCTGTTTTATGATGCATTTCATGGATATTTAAACCAGAGAAGTTACAATAGCTAAGAGAGATATTAATTGTAAATGGCAGACTTACCTCCATTATTAAAATTTAGATGCAAAAAAAATTTGGACGAAGAGCAGTAGTTTAGCAGGAGTTGAGGAAAGATGTTGATTGCAGCATGATCAGGATGTATGCCGTTATGTTTCAAGTTCTGTAAAATGCTAGTGAAGACTCTATACAATGTTTGTGATGATTTGAGATGCTGAACACCATGGATATCCAAAGTCAACAACACATTTGTGTATAAATGACATAAACTCCATTGATGTGTTGGTAAATGGTATAGTAAATGGCTAGGGAGGGAATCTTATCGATATTTCCACCATGCAGGGATGACCTTCAGGATTTTGCTGATTAGACCTGTGCAACTGTTTGGTTGGGTATGTCTTATAAAGGCAAATCTTTTACTAGGTTGTACAGTAGTAAAGAAAGAACAGTACCCATCCTCCATCAACCTATTCTGGTCAGGGTCTTGGTGGTTTGGAGCCTATCCTGGAACCACACAGGCCACAAGGCTGTGCCCTACCCTAAGACTGGATGGGACGGCCAGGCCATTGCAGGGGAGATACAAGGCTGTGCCCTACCCTAAGACTGGATGGGACGGCCAGGCCATTGCAGGGGAGATACAAGGCTGTGCCCTACCCTAAGACTGGATGGGATGGCCAGGCCATTGCAGGGGAGATACAAGGCTGTGCCCTCCTTAAATCCTGGTTTAGTCCTGGTTCTGCTGGCAGAAGGTTACACTGAGCAGCAGCACTGCTTCCAGGCTGAAAGTTTCTAAGACAGCAGTACATAAGAACAAGGTGAAGCAGGAGACACTGGGAACGACCAGAAACCTTTGGAAATGTTTGGAATCTATGGAAACTCTGGCGAAAACCGGAGTAGCTGAGGACAGCCCTTATGATATAGGAAGATTATGCAAATTCCACACACATGACAGAGGTGGCATTCAAACCCACCTTGGTATTAGATCAAATCGGACTGAAACAAAATGAGGGGCATCGCTCATCCCTAACAATGGAAGGCAAGGCCATGGGGTTCTTTTATCATAGAACGCTATGATATCCAGACTAAACAGCACCTCAAACTCCACAATGTCCTCTTCTCCCTGGCTTCATCCTCATATAATCAAATGATTAGGAGAAATGGCCAAAAAATATTCATTATCTGTTTTTTTAAGGCATTATCATATCGTATAAGTGTTGTATGGTATGATATTTTCATATATACATATTTTGATAAGCATGTCATGTAGTGTCATGTAGAAAGAAAAAAAAATCGATTCAGAAAATTTTCGACTCAATCAATGGATTTGATTCCAGACAGCAGTTGCCAATTTCCGATTGCAAAGACTTAAAATGTGAGAGGGAAATGGTCTTGGGAAAACAAGATGGAATAGCATGTATGAAAAGGAATCTTGACAATTTTATTGACTTAATCTTTTGTTGGGAAATATACCTTTTACTGTTATATAAATAACAGTATACTTCATCATGTATGTCTTGTTTCATGCAAAAAAAAAAATTATAAGATGGATGTTTCATTAAAAGGGTTTATTCTGTTGTACTGCCCAACTGTCAGATGGCCCCATAGTTTTATTATAACATAGAAGTCTACCAAAATGGCAATATTAATGATAAATTTGAGTGACATAACTAAATAGATACATGTTGATACACAAAAAAATAATGTTACAATATCGTAATGATATCTTTCACATCAGCACCCAAATTCCATGTTTGAATGAAAATGACCAATGATACCAATGATATTTCTCAGGTCTCAAAAGTACTTTTTTAATGTTAATTTAATAGTCATAGAAAATAGTCATGGAAAACGGCAAGCTAATTTAGTGATCTACAGTAAACCGGGCCGAATAATTTAGCTGGTTAACGAGGGCTAAACCTGTACCTGACTTTCATTTGTCTCCGCCTTGGGATGGGTAATCTTCAAATGTTTTTTTTCATAGGCAATGCTGTTTTAATAAATACCAGAATTGTATTTATTTATAAATGCTGCATTTAGTTGGGTTTTGTTCCTTGTTGGGGTGGTGTAGTGGTTATCATTACTACCTCACACCTCTGGGACATGGGTTCCAGTTTCCACTGAGGTTCTGTGAGAAAATGGATGGGTAGTGCCCGGTTTAAAGTAAAATATCGTCCAGTTGTTGAATGTTTCATGGATGGTGGCATTAAATTACCTCACTTCTTTCACCTCAATCTTCTAAACACATAATCTGAGTCCATCAATCATTTCTACTTTTGTTGTTTACACAGAATTAAACAGCAACCAAGATCAGATCACCATGATCGGTTGGATATAATCCAATCCACCAAGTTAACTGTCAACTGTCAACGTGACATAGCGCACCATGCCACAGTGGCCGAACAAGGCCGTCATCAATACCAGCTTTTACAGCAGCTTCCATTTCGGTCCACAGAATTAAATTTTTTGACAGGAACTCAGAAGACAACAGAAAATTTTTATCGAACTGTTGTCGACACAGAAGTTTCTTTTTGGAATTGACTTCCAGCCCTAGTGTTACAATGACAGTCAGTGGCTAGATGGTGGTTAGAGCTCTACGCTGCCCTGTACTGGGTAAATGGATTATGGTGACAAGCTGGAATAAGGCACAAAGAAAATCAGTGTTCTCCTCCCTCATTTATTAGTGGAATGCAGTGTACAGTGATTTAGTAAGCATGGCCACCTGCTCCATCTGCAGTATTTGTGCATTTCTTAGTAATGGAAGCTGTGTGACCTGATCACGGGAATATGCTATGTCAGGGGGCTGCTTTTTGAAGTGAGACGACCCTGTGTTGCTTGGGGTTGCAAAATTTCCCACTTGCGAGTTCGGTCCTAATGGTCCGTCGAAGCAGCAGCCTTGGCGGCTACCAGAGGAGGGGACGTGCGACTGGGGCGAGAAAATAGCGGCCGTATGCTGCTGTGGTGAGATCCACACTCACGGCCCATGAGAAGAGCGCACAATTGTTTGCCGGGGTGTTATCTGGGACCGTGCCTTTGGAGGCACTGCAGAAGATCTGCGTACGCTAATCTGTGCCTACACTCTGGTTTTGGAAATGGAGGCTCTTGCTGCCGATCCTTCAGTGTTTCTGGGAGTTTCTGTTGGTCAAATCTTGCCTCTGTCTCCCGGCTAAAAGCCAAAGCTCTATGGAAATTCACCACTGGGCCCTTAACCAAGGCCCTTAGCCACCAGTTGCTGCAGGGACTGTCTGACTCTGCTTTCTGAAAGAATTTTTTTTTTTAAATGGCACTTTGGCATCTGCTAAATACGTAAAATGCAAATGTGATTATTGCCTTCTGCAGCTTTGTGGGCAGAGCAGGGAGGAGAGCAGGCCTGGTTACATGAAAATAGAAATCAAATTACAAGCATCCTCTGCTCCTTTACAAAATACCGCAGCGTTGAAATAATTTCCATCCAGTGGGGAGGAAAATAAATAAATAAAACGGCACAGAAAGTCCGAACGGCCCGGCGCGCTGTTTGCGTGTCGTCTGAGGGCTGTTGCGCGCCTGTTACGCTCTTTCCCCCGCGCTCGGCGTCACCTTCACACCTCCGTCACTCAGCTGGCACGGCGCAGTCCTAACCCATTCATAACGACGTCACGCGGCTTGATTTATCCCCTGTCACATTTGTCATTGGCACTGGCCACCCACCGGTGCTGAAAGTCAACGCTAAGTACAGAAGTACTCCCTCTCTCCCATTTAGCCATTAGGAAAATATGGGCTTATCACACACCGTTATCTGGCGCGCTGCTAGCTGCCACCGCAGGAGCGGTTTTTAACTTTATGGAGTATATTTGTTTACAGTGATTCCCTTTTTGGCCAATTAGTGAAAAGGGATTATTAGATCTGCCTTGGCTGCTACACATTCGAGGCCTCCAGCTGATCTAATGCAGAAAACATGCATACACATACAGGAAAGTGAGCCTACGTGCCTTTTTCCCATAATGCACCATCACCTATTATTATTCATCTGCCTATGTAATCTGTTTTTACTTAATAAAAACATTAATTATAAGCTAGTTATAAGCTCTAGTTAGCCTAAGCGGACAGTAAGTGAAGGGAGAACTATAAAAAGTCAATACATTTTAGCATTTTAGATATTTTGTTGTATTAAAATCAACATCAATTTAAGCAAATATGTGCATTGTCGTTTAATAAATTACTAGATATCTATAAAGATTTGTTTTTTTTATGATGTAATGCATCTGACAACATTTCTAGGGTTAGTTGTTCTGTTGCTTGTTCTGTGTGATTATTTTAAGCCAGGCAAGACTGATCTGTAGGCATGCTCTCACCACACATCTGAGAAAAAAACAGCTGAAATGATCTGGATTTTTGGGTGAATAGTTCCTAAAATGCGATTTGATCTACATAATAATATATAACTTAAACATACAACATTTTGCATGCTGCTATCAGAAAAAAATGCAAAAAATGAATAAGAGCCTTAATAAATTGTTGGAAATAATGTCGCCAAAATGCTTTCTGTAGTTGCTGATGAGACCTTCACAGCAGTTAGGAAATATTTCTGGCTGATTCCTCTTTAGGAA
>JAODKK010000025.1:3371386-3388134 GCA_026774405.1 Petrocephalus microphthalmus
AATGTGACCAATAGGATAGACTGACCAAGGGCCTGTATCATGGAGTGAGAATTCTTGTTTCTCTAGATAACTTAAGGTGTCACAGTTTAAATGGGCTTTATCTTCATTCACTTACATTAAGTGGACTGAAATCCAGCTAAGCAAGAAACCCAGCTTCGTGACACAAGCCACAGGTGCCACAGCTACCAATCAGACAAACCAATCATCAAATAAACTAATCAAGTCAGTCCAGCTACACTTAGGTAATACAAATCAAAGTAGCCAAATAAGTTAAATCAGGTGGGTGTTCCACAAAGCAAGATTGCTTAGTTAGTTGGGTTAACTAGCTAGAAATCCAACAGGAGTTTAAGGAAGGAGCATTCCTATTGAACAGTCCTGACTTCTAGCTTATGTTAACCAGCTAACTGAAAAACACCTCTTATGTGAGCTGCATAGAAATATGGCTAAATCCTAGACAGAGGTACAAGCAAGACTGAGTGCCAAGCTCTTGTCGTTGACTGTTTATAGAGCCTCTAGGCGTTGCTGGCGTATGCTGCTGCTGCTTCTTGTTGCCGTAGTCGTAGTGTTCCCTCTCGGAATGTCCAGCCCTGGAAGTGCATTCCACCTAGTTCATGGGTCACAACCCCCCTGACATTCTGTTATTAGAAAATTGTACACAGCTTGGAATTCATTGGGCCCTCAACGACTGAAATCCACCCTGGCCCTGAGGCAGCAAAACAGCCTCAAACCATTATACAGTATTTTCTTTCTGCCAGGCTTCATACTTTTACAAGAAGTTTTAGCGTTAGTACAGTGTTGTGTTTCCTCCAAAAATGAAATGGGTATATATCAGAAAGGATGCTTTGTAGAGAGCAGCACCCCTCCTCCTCTTCATTAGCATTCCGCAGATGTTAGCAGACCCTTTGCAAGACCCCAAGGTTTCTCACACTTATTTGTGCCCTTGCCATGATCTACTCCTAGGAAAAGTCCCATTTAGCTCAGTCTAGTCTTACAAGCTCCAATAACTCTTTTTGAAGTCACATTTGCATTTTGCTGGGACGAGCAGGCAGCCGCCATACAGGTAGTACACAGTAGTGAACACCTGAGTCCAATTGCCCTGTTTAAATAGGCGATTATTCTAGAAATTCACATATTTTTCATGAATGGCATATATTTTTAAGCCATTTATTAAATAACGATAACAATATAGATTGTTGTTGTCTAGTGTGTGATATTGTCTTTATTTTTTATTACCATTTACATAAAAATCTGATCAAAATTTAGCAGTCACTCAGGTAAAAATCTGGTTACTTTCAATGGGTTCACAAACTTTTTATCACAACTCAACCTCTGATATCTTTTATTTTGAAGGCAAGGCAAGTTTATTTATATAGCACAATTCAGACACAAGGCAATTCAAAGTGCTTTACAAAGACAAGAATAGATTCAAATAAAAACATCAAAATTGTATTTTTCAAAGATAAGGGAAAATGAAATAATAAAAATAAATTAATTAAAATGAACAAATAGATAGTAATAATAAAAAGCCAATATAGAAGTTACATTGTAATGACAGAATGTGACTAAATATTAATGTTTTTTAGGTGGTAGTAGGCTGATTTTGTGATTGACTTTATATGACTGTTGAAATTAAGGTCCAGAATCACACCAAGATTTCTGGCTTGATTTGTAGGTTTTAGTGTCATGGATTCAAGGTGGGCAATGACTTTCAGTCTTTCTCTTCTTGGGTCAAAAACAATTATTTCCATTTTTTCAGTGTTCAGTTGCAGAAAATTCTGGCACATCTTTTTCACGATTTGTTCCATGCACATATTCAGTGAATCTAAGAGACCATAGTCACAAGGTGACGCTTTAATGTATAGCTGTGTATCATCTGCATAATTATGGTAGAGATGTTATAGTGTTCCATAATCTGAGCAAGGGGGAGCATGTGAAGAGACAGTTTGAAGCAAGAAATAACTTCTATGTTGTACGTAAATGTAATTATAATAATTTTATGAAATATCCATTCCTGTTGATTATTTCTCATGTTGCCAAATGGCGCCATCATGCTTCCAGCTTCCTTGCTTCATTTATTTTACGTTATTTTAGCACCCTCTATTTCACACTTCTAAGGGGAAATCGGTAGGATATTCAAGGTTTGGAGCAATCACTGACCCATTAGTGTTGCTCTGGGAAAAAAATGGCTTGAATCCCCTGGCTGTGGTGAAATTTTGACACATTAAAAAATATCCAGGATTTAAAATTATCCACAGACTACTCACCAGATTTGCCCTATAAGTGGTTTTAATGAAAAAGAACTTATTTGAAAGACTGAGCCATGGCTGTGGATTCTTAAAGGGCCAGAAACACATTATAAGTTACAACACATAACATGGAAGTCAATAGAAATTAATTAAATTGACAGTATTTTTTTTTTTAAGTGAAAACTACATTGACAGGCTGGTTGGTTGGCTGTAGCAAAGGGCGACTTGGAAGAAGCATCTGTGGGTTATTTTTAGACCCTGTCCTGGGCGTCTCCTGGGTCCTGCCCTCAGCTTTCTGGGGATGCCTGCAAGCCCCCTGAAGCCCTGTACTGAATAAACACTTATGAGGTCCTTTCTTAGCTCACTGTTACACTTGATAACATCTGTGTTCATGAGTCTACCAAGATCGATGTCCTTGTCCGTGTCCATGCTAATGCAGAGGGGTTCTCCAAAAACACATCTTTTCTGTTGTATACTAACTATTCCATTCTCTTGAATGAGGTGCTCAGTGTCAAATGCTCCAGGTTTGATAGCTGTAAAAATGCTGCATATCCCTACATACTTGTATAAATGTGGACAAAGTGAGACATCCATCCAAATACAATCTCAGTTTCTATGAGTGTGTTTGTTAGCAAAGAACATGAGTAGGAAGTTCCATATATATGCACTGAGGCTGGGCAGGTAATCAAATTTTAATTTCAATTACAATTCTGGCTTCCAACGATTGTCAAAACAAAATAATCAAGAGACCGAAATAACCGTAATTATGATTTTTCCCATAATTCATGCGCCAGTTTTTTTCTCCCCAAACAGGAAGTACATGCTATGTTTATTTTGCCACCTGCCATAAATTAGACTCAAATCTGCTGGTTGAAATAAATAAACGCACCTGCTTATGTGCAATGTAGTAATCCATCACCCAAATGAGGTATTTAGACAAGTGCACAGTGTAAAATAAAAATGAAAGCAAAGTGATACTGAGCATGATGTTCTTTATAAGAGGGAAAGTATTACACACCGTATCTGAGTAGATCAGTAGAGTCCCTGACATCTGTTGAATACACTGTATTCAGCACGGTTGAATACAGCAGCCTTAATGAGTTAACAAGCTTCTATAGTATCTCTATGACAATTTATTTACTGACCACTTTCCTGGGCGTAGAATGAGGGTAAAGCTCTGCCTTATACCCTGTCAGATTTCCTTGTCGCATTTTCCGTTCGAAATTCATGGTAGGTGTAAACCGCGATGGATTACGTGGCGTTTTAACGACTGATATGCCAAAGTCGTGCAGAGACGAGTCCGTACAGCGGCACGCCGTCTCGCTCCGGGGGGGGCGGGGCTTGTCCAGCCAGACTTATGGGGAACAGTGCAGGAGAACAGGAGGGAGTACAGAGGAGTAATCTGCAGCCCTGCGGTCCAGCAGCGTACATATAAGGTGAGGGCCGGGGGATGAATTGCAGATGGTGGTGATTATGAGTGTGAGAGGCACTTAACTGCCAGAGTCTCATTAGGGCAGGGCCCTGGCAGACCCCCCCATCACTGACAGCTCGGGAGCGTGATCTGTAGTGCCCAGAAGCATGCCTCCGATGTCCCAGCGAGCCCGTCGGATCTGACCCCCCCCCCACCATGTCCCTGACATTTCCAGGACACGGTGATTTAGCCGACAAACCTGCTCATACATAATTCTCCTGTAGATGCTGTGTCATATTTTCCATTTTACCAGCCAAATAATCTGTTTCATCTGTATGCTTTTTTTTATGCAAGTTTGCTGTATAGCTGTATGACCATGCTTTTATTCTGTCTTTTACATATTGTTTGTAAAAGATTTTAAGTTGGCTCCTGATCACCACGGCACTCCATAAGACAAGTGGGTATAGGAGATGGATGAATGGATATTTTATGTATTGGAGTCAGATGGGGTGGCCTGGGCCTGGGGGTCTTAGGGGACAAAATACTTGGCTCCCCCGAGAATCGCACCCCTAACCCTTAGCCAGTTATAAGAAACCTGATAAGTCAGGGCAAATTACTGCTGGGTTCAGTGGGATTTTCTGTAATTCGAAAAGGATAGATCACAGGCCGGTGATTCGCACTTAAATCACTGCTGAGCTCGTGGTCCCCGGCTGGCTCACATGGTAGCCTCCTATCTCGCGCACCAGCGTATGGCATGGAATGGCCTGCTTCATTGATCTAGGCAATGCAATTAAGTTTTTATACGCAACATGGGCTATATTTATAGGTCGTGATTATGAAGCTTTAAAATTTTATAGATAATAGCTTTTTAATATTGCATTTTGAAAATACCGCAATAAAATAACATTTTAAGAATGATTTAATGGAGATAAGCGTTTAATATTATTGTCTTCGCTGCTCTGTCAGGCATACAACAGCAGCAGCCATCTTCAGAAGCGGCCTTGTTCGGTAAGAAGATAAAAACGGTATCGTTCGTAACCGCGGTGTTGGACTAGTAGGCAGGGTGTAATAAAGATTCACGTCAAAGATCTGTGAGTCGCCCCAAAATCCTGAATGGAATGGCTACATAAAGGGAAGATGCCATGCCTTTCGAAGCGATAAAGTGAGTATAATCAAATGTAAGAGCAATGCAGATCAGAATATTGTTATTTATTTATTTGTCTGCCTCATCTTCTCTATCCAATTAAAAGTGTGAATCACTTTACAGTTTTATTGGGTGGGGGAATAAGCTATGAGCTTTTTTATCATTGACTTTTTTTTCTTTATTTCCTTGCCTCTGTGGATTCTATCACCCCTTCTGCTGGCCGAAAGACAGCAAAACAAGTTCCATCCATCACTTTGTGTACCCACTTGACCCATGCAGGGTAGTGGGGGCTGGCAAGCAAGTTATGCCAGAAAAACACAAGCTTTGCAACCGGTAGGAATTCAGGCTCAAACCTCGTGGTGGAATTCCTCAATTACGGTAAATTAATTCCTCGTTTAAGCTCAAGTTATTGTGCTAATGAGTTGTTTTGTGTGTGTTTCTATGCCTTCGACAGATCGAACGGGACTCGCATATGGTAACCATGGCGTTCCAGAATAGTCATCAGGATGGGAATTTAATTTACTAATTAAAGTGATCAGTGATAATGTTTCAGCGCAGTGGGTGCCAGTTTTGAAATTATTCCGCTATGCCAGTGTTCAAGTTCTTTTTCTTGGTCTGCATAGAGATGTGCTATAAATATGGATGTAGCTGCGTGTCTAATATCACTCAGTAGCATGTCAGTTTTGCGTGATTGCAATCATGGCCATAAAATCTTTATTGGTAATATCATAACTTGGAGACCCCCAGACAGTCCAGCATGTATAGCCAGAGGATCAAGCTATTGAAATACTAACCCATTTTATTTTTGAAGGAGCAGTCCTATTTTTTTTTAACAAAAGTCAAGATGTGTAGAGTTCTTTTGTTCTGAGGGGGGCTGTGGAGGTTAGATTTCTGTTTCTCACCAGCTCAACAATTACATCTCCCTTATCTAGTAAAAGAAATGGGTTCTGTGCTACCTTTTAAATCACTGTAGTCCGGCCCTACCACTTTTTCCCTCTAAACAGCATTAAAAACATACTGAGGACGTTACACGCGTTGTTTATTTGTCGGGAGTTCAAAATGGCCGCCTCCTTCATTGATTATTCTACACCATGAGTGGGTGGCAGTTGCTGCCTGAAATCTCAGTAGGCAGTTTGTGAGGTGAGGATTGTGGGAAGAAAAGAGATCATTTAACAGGGAACAGGGACCTTCAGAAGAGGGAAAAGCACTGTTTCCAGTGTGATCCCCCACCCCGCACCCCGACCAGCTGTTAAGTACTGGGGCGAGGTGCCCGATTAGTGGATATATATTGATGCACACTAACAAGTGCCAATCTGTGGCTGTCCTGAAGCAGGAAGTGCAGTGCTAATTCTCCTCGGCGTTCGGCCGCAGCCACGGCCGGGAGGTGTGAAGGTGGAAGGCGGCAGGTAATGCCGCCGTAGGCTGGACACGAGGACCTGGCCGGCCCGCTGCTCCACTCTCTCTTGCTGCGCATTCCGCTTCTCTCAGGACGTCCCCACAGGAGGCTAATTGGCTAATAAGGTTACGGAAAGGGATTGCAACGTCGCAGGGATAAGCTATCGGCCTACTTCGGTAAACATAATGGCCTCTTTTATGTCTTTCACAAATCATCAGGAGTGGTTGCGATTCTTCAATTCGTACTTAACAGCTAAATGGTTATCTGCTCTATAAATTGCAACCGATTGCGTGATGGGGCACTGGCGAGAAAATCGACAGACCACAAGTGGGCCGGGATGGGCGGGGTGGAGGTGGGGTCGAGTGGTGGTGATAATTTCTAGATAATGTAGATAATGTGTGGCACTCCAAAAAAATCTGTCCATTTATTTACCAACCGAAAGGGCCTTGGAGCCCATCCCAGAGGGCACAGGCTACATGCGGAGATGAGGGTCTTTGGGGGAAACACAGGGAAAATACACAAACTCCACACACACGGCAGGGTGGGATTCAAACCCATACCTCCAGAGGGTGGGTGTACAGCAACATCACAGCCTCCAGAGCTACTATGCACATTTGCTCATTACGCCTCACTTTAATAGATAGCCGGCCCATCGCTTATCTAATAAATTTGCCTACTGACTAAACAAGAAGATGTCTATGCAACATTTTGCGTTATGAATCGAGAGGGATTAATATTCATATCTGTTACAGATTGTCAGAGTTTTGCTGGCGATCATCCGTAGTAGGTATTTCTGATCTTTCTGCTGCTTGTGTTTTATGAATATTTCTCTATCCGAACGTGAACGTTGACTGACTGGCCGTGAGTGTCCGTCACCGTCATTGGATTTTCGGTTTCTTGATTGTGTGTCAGGTTTCAGAGAGTTATGTCAGTTATTTCTACCATTTTTCATTAATGCGGGAGATCAGTGCCCAAACCCCCCCCCCCCCCAAAATGTGCGTCTCCCACATGAAGCTCAGCAGAAGAGCGTTTTTTAGCCTCCAGTGCTTTAGCATGCTGTGTGAGTAGGGGGTGGGAGGGGGATTTCACATGAGCCGCGATGCCTCCCTCTCTTTCCGACAACACCCATTGACTTGTTGCCATAGCAACAAACAAGGCATTTACACCCGACTGACATCACATGTAGAGTGTTGGAAAACAAAGGGCAGAGCAAAATGTGGTGGCGGTGGTCAGGTGCCTTTAGAAAGTTCGACACCACTGCCTTTCATTTCCTGTGCCTGTCTTAATGTTGCCTTGTGTGGCACTCGCTCATGCATACACAGGGAAATGAGAGCAAGTGGAATGGCTCACTCACACCCCTAGTCCAGACGCGAATGGTTTGCTTCTGCGTCTGGTCTGGCAGTCATGCTTTTTTTTAAGGTCATAAATCAGAGAGTAACAGGAAGGGTGTATGAATGCTTGTTCCTGAATTTTACAATTGGAAATGGCCAGTATCTTCGGCTCCTAAGACGATATCCAGCGAAGGGCTCTCGCAGTTGTCGAGCAATGCTAACATAACAGGCTTTTTCTTTTCACGTAATCCATTCCAGCCTCCGCAGCTGAGTTTCATGGTTGTTTAGGCTCATGTATACCTTCCACAAGGAATGTGCAGGGAACAAAAATCAGCCCTGAGAAATTACATCCCCCTTGAACATTTTTTTTTGCTGCTCGCCTTGAATATTTCTCACGCTCAGGGGAATGGTTTTAACTCCAAAGCCAGGACTTCAGAGGCCTAAAAGTCCCGATAGGCAGTTCATCCCTGCCTGGCGTGCTACGAAATGTCCAGTTCGTTGAGGCAGCCGCGTGGGCATGGGGTGATTGTGGTGTGAGGGGGTCGTCTTTGAAGCGCAGAGTGATTATCATCTCAGTCAATAGGATTCACAATCAAATCTCCTAGCAAGAGCCATCTGAGTCAAGTGATGCTAAGAGTCTGGAGTGCAGGGTAATCAGGATGGGGAGTCACGCTTTCGGCACCTGTGGACGTATTTAAACATTTTTGCTAATCATCCTATATGCAAATACGGAAAAATCAATTCAGTTCTGAGTGCCAGTTTCCATGATGTATTGGGTTATCACGGTAAACAAGCCTGTACAGTTCATAATTGCAAAATATTTTATAGTAAATATTATTCATATAAAAAATGTGATTCAATATTAAAAGTTACTCTCTTCATTTTTTTTTTTTTACTTTAGAATATAGCAGGATGTAGGGAAGGGCGATACAGCATTTCTCAACTCCGTGCTTGGGGACCCGCCAAACAGTCCAGGTTTTTGCTCCCTCCCAGCTCTAAGCTCTAAACTGTGAGGGGGCAAAAATTTCGCCCCGTGGAAGTCTGGGGGTCCCTGGGGGGCCTCTTCTCCCTCCCATAGCTTAGGACTAGGAGGGGAAACTAAAGGACCTGGATGCAACAGAGATGGATTTAAAGAGAACATGCAAACGTTGCCCAAATGGAGCTTGTGGCAGGATGAGTCTCAATATTATTAATACTGCTGAAAACTTACATTAATCTTCAAGGCCATTGTAGTAGGTGGTACTAGAGGGATAGGCCAGTTTCCCCTACAGTTTTCACAGCACTGAAGGCATTTGGTTGGGCAGTGTTAGGATGTGTCCCCGGGGTCTGTCAGTGGGAGAGAGGCTGGGCTGATAGGCTCCACTCGGATACTCTTGCCAGGAAGGAACAAGGAGTGTGAACGAAAAAGGATTGCTTTGGGGCCAGGCAGTGTTAATTAGAAATCTGCTGCATGCCATGTTGATTCATGGTGACAACCCCCATTCTTTTAGAAGATAAAGCACTTTGGCTGTCCCCAGGCAAGATGATGGACTACGTTAGTCTCACCCCTGGTCCAGCGAGGTAGGAGAGACAGGCTGACTGAATCCCACCTCTTCCCAGAGCGGGAGACTGATTTGGTTGTGCCCAAACCATGAAATGCTCCCCTTTTTGACAGTAGAGGTGCATAGGGTGTGTTTTGAAGGATCACGTCTCGGGAATCGCACCCGAAACCCTGTCACCCCCGGGGAGGGATGGGCTAATGACAGTGAAGTATGGTTCACAGGAAAGAATCTGCACCCCTCCCCCCTCGTCTACCCCACAGCCATTGAGGCTGGAGCACCGCTGATGTAGAATGACATGGATGTGAAACCAAGTGGATAATTGTCACACTTTAAGCTGTCCCCTACCTGCCCCCGTCCTTTGTTGGCATGTGTCCGAACACCACCAAAGTTCTGCCATGGAAAATTTGCATTCACTTATCCCTTCGGGAATGCTTTCAGTTTTAGGTCAGTTGACTGATGTCCTCGATTCATTCGTCAGTGGGAAGCTTCTCTTTCCGGGTTGAGAACATTTAGTAATTTCAGGCATGGAGTAAAACAATCACAGCAAACTAATATCATCTTAATATTCATTTGCTCACATAATTTAATAGTTGCTCAATCCCATCTGCTTAGTTAGTTCTTCACAGCATCTGTTAAATACTAGGACAGGACACCTCTAAATTGTCCTTGGCTTTCCTTATAGAGTCATGCGTTTTTAACTATTGTTCCAAAGAGCAACCGAATATAGTAGATCTCCTGAGCTGGCTAAAAATTAATACTTTGACTAATTTTCCTGCATGTACATCATTGATTTCGCTGGATTTTGTCAGATAAGCATTTTTATAGGATCTTAGCAAAAGCAGCGAACCCAGCCTGCGATGGAAACCCGATCCCTCCTGGATGATACTGCTTTGAATCCATCAGAAAAGAAACTAATAATAGTTGCTCAGTCCAGTGGCTTTTGCATTCCCTGGAAATCGCCCTTGTCTTCTCTGCGTCTCAGGCACTTGCATCTGGGCAGGTTAGATTAGACATCCTTTCTGAACTATACATGGGAGCCACGCAACTTGCAATCTTCTATTGGACAGCAATGGCGTATCTGCCAGTGTTTTCCTGTCTTGTGCCCCGTGCTTGGGATGAACTCTAGGCTCACTATGACTCAAAGTTCGATAAATCGTTGGAAAATAGATAGATATATTGGGCAGCACATTTCATGTATGGTTTAGGTAGTTTTACAAGTTTTACAGTTCTTAATGTGTGTATCTTTCAGGGGGCATATCAATAGAGCTGAAATGCACAGATTACAATGCCGAGCAAAGTGATTTTCTCATGTATTTCTGTATTATATCCGTATTGACCGTCTGGCTTTCCTTTTTAAGTGACTGTACCGAGCTGAGTAATGTTACCAGAGTCAGGCTCTGATAGGTCAGACGCATTTCCTGTTTTTGGAATGTTTCCATGGCTACGCAGACGTGAGATGAGAGCAGGAGAGAAATGGATGCAGGGGCTTTTTGCGAGCAGTAACCCGCTCATTCATCTCGAATTTACCTTGCCGTGCTGTTTCTTGTTACTTACTGGCCTTATCTCAGCTGTAGGGAGATTTATTACTGAGCTGCTCTTTTACCAGTTTGGTACCCCCGCCCCCATCTACAGGGGTGTCCGTCAATGAGGTTCAGGCTCCAAAACCTATAGTGACTTTTCATTAAACTGTACGTGATCCCTTTGGTGCTCGTCTTCCTGCGCGTGCTCTGTCTATGCTATCGCAACACAAAGGAAATTGCTTTCCTGTATTTTTACGTTTTCCTTTTCTATTCTTTTTTTCCCCATGGTGAGTCTACAGTTTGCATGCATCCCTGAGTGCCCACAACCAGGGAAAAGTTCCATTAGCGTCAAAGGGGTCCAGGAGGGATGCCAATGTGCATTTCTGGCTCTGATCCGTTAGCATGTACCTACCGGAGCTTTGACGTCCTTTTTTTTAATGCTTGTAACAGCTCAATCCTCACAGCAGGGAAAATCTCGCTGAGAGATTGCCAGCATTTCAGGCACTTTTTCCCTTTTTTTTTACCTCTGTTCTTTTTTTTTTTGCGGGTGGAAAGCTCTGTACTTCAAGCTGCCGAAAGCCTCTGAGGCACTGACCAACGGGGGTGTCACGGGGTCACTGGCAATCTGTGCCTCGCCAAGTAGGCCATTGATCCTACCTGTAACCGTTTGCTACCAGCCCACCCCCGCCTAAACTCCCATCCATCAGCCGGTATTCATGGATGCCTACATAATGCAGTGTCTCTAAGAGGAGGCTCATCTGAAAGGTGGACCTCGATTCCCTCCCATCAGGACAGAGACTATAAAACTTCACAGACTTAATTATCTCACCACTCTAGAGGTGGGGACTATCTGGTCATGGCTCTCCCACCCAAATTCCCCTTCATTGTATTAATCCAAATGCAATAGGCATTAGTCAGCATTCCTACATGTTTAATGAACTACATAATGGGTAGATGTGTGAGCTTTACTGTGCATTTTAATGGGTCACATACTGCTTATCCAGTACATGATTCTATTGAACAATTTTACAAATGACTTCACTGGCACCACATTAAAATGTTTAATTAGAGAGCAGGTAAAAGAATTTATCAAGCATTTTGGCCAGTCGTCAGAAAATTATGAAAACCCTGCAACAGAAACAAAACTGAATCTCAATAGCAAGATTGCAAAGAAATTTTCAAGAACAAAGTTGATGCACAATGAATCATGGGATTGGTTTGATTTGGCGCGGATACAACCAATGTATCCTTGATATTTGGGGCGGAGCAAGAACAACATCCGGGGATTTTTACCATCCTCTGTACTTGTGATCTTAGTATTGGAACTGGTCTTCGGCAATGGAAGGTGACGGGTACATGAGAACATAAGTGTGGTAAAGTGCGCATACTGAGATTTACCCAAGGTTTTACCCTTTATTCTGTGCAATACTCTCTGCAATTGCCCTTCTCTGATAGCTAAGCTAGTCTTTTAATCTTACTTAACAAACTGCTGTAATAACAACAGATTTCCCTTAGCGACATTGTTGCAACTTTTTTTTTTTTTCCCAGCAGCACAGATAAAGCTGTCAAAAAAAACTGAATGGAGGCATCAGATTAATTCAACAATTATATGTTTTTTTGCATTTATGAATAGATAAGCTTGCTGTTTTTGGTGTAGCATCAGTCCCAGGCATTCCGTATGCTCTCTTCTCACCACCCTCGAGAGACTTCTGTCTCTGGTGACCAGTAATGTCTTAGTAATCCCTCCAGCCAGATTTCTCATTAAACAGTGAGCCGTCATTGGGGGCGGGAGGGGGGATAAAGCCAGACAGAAGGTCAGAAACAACAAGCTGTTTGCTCATAGTCGAGCTAACATGTTCATGAATAAGTGTTTGCACTAATAACAATTTCTGCTGTCAAATGAGATCATTTAACAGGATAAATTTGGAAAAAAAAGAGGAACAAGCTTAAGGTGAGGAGATTCTGGATTAAAACATTGGGAATTTGTATTCAGAGAGAGATGAGTCCTGTTCTGAGTGGTGACCTTTCATCCAAACGCAATCTGCCCAGTATGATGTGTTTGAAGAGAAACCAGCATGCTAGCAGTACAGACTCTGGGAGAGACACGATGACAGTAAGAACTCAAGAAGCTTATGAGGGGATGGTCCTCTGAGATGTGCGAGGAGAAGGCAGCCAGCACCCTGGAGCTCTTCTTAAAGATGTTGCATCTTCTCAATCATCTCATGATGTTCTCTAGCGAGTGGTGGACGCCTGTGGAGATCCCATATGATGCAAAAGAGCAGTGAACCCGCGTGGTGGCTTTTGTCTCTTTTCTTCCCCCTCAGTGCATCCTACTTGGTCTACGCAGAAGTAATTAATTTGATAAGTGTTTTTTTGTGATTTGATAAGAACTTGCTTACAGTGAACAAAGGTATTTGCTTGCCTTCTGCCTGGGGCAGGTATTAACTGCCAATACACGGCAGAAGTGAATCTACACAGCCAGCAATGGCATGTGATTGTAATTATACCCACCTATCAGAGGGAAGTCATGAAACTAGTTGCTGTACTGAATGGTAGAACACCAGGGAAGGAAGCTACATTTCTGCCCTGTTTTCCATTTCAAATTAATGGATAATACAGTGCATTAGATTAAAGTAATAAAAAAAAGCATTGCTAGTATATCAGTTGCATTGAGAAGGGTTGTTGATCGGCAGTAATGTTCACCAGAATATGAACATACACTTCAATGCCGGCTGCACTTGAGAAATCAATATCAAAGACTGAAATCTGCATCAGTGTTAGATCTCGTGCATGTCTCCTCTTCAGCACAAATTAATTGCATGTAATATGTGTGACATCAAAACAAATCATATATTGATATTTTGTGGATGATGCATGGCTGTGTTTCCCAACCTGGTCCTCGGGGACCCACAGATGGTCCATATTTTTGCTAGGGAGGTGGGAGGGAGCAAAAATGTGGACTGTCTAGCAAGGAGCTGAGAGGGAGCAAAAATGTGGACTGTCTGACAAGGAGCTGGGAGGGAGCAAAAACATGGACCAGCTTGGGGGTCCCTATGGACCAGGTTGAGAAACAGTTATATGTGGAATCAGAGCCTGACATTTTGCACAAGGGCATGTGTTTGGTTTTAATGGCAGTGAAATGCTGGAGGAAGCACTCTGGGGTTGCCTCTGGCTCATTCTGTCACCTGTACCACTTTTACACCCAGAGCAGACACTGCCTTTTTTGCCGATGAAGACATGATGGGCTCCTTTTTGGCAGTTAAAAGATACAGTGAGCACTTCCTCAGATTTCCCTATCTGTGCCAGTACCAGCTCTGTGGGGGAGAGAACAGAGCGACACTCCTCACCTAATATGGATTCACAGTGTGTGAAATTACAAAATTTTCAGAAACAATAAACAGTAATTGAATCCGAGGATGGGAAGATTTCAGGCTTGAGAGGGCCCCTGTTGTGACAAACAACGGCTCATGGGTCTGCTGAATCTACCCTGGTTGTTCTCCTCACTTGGTTTAGCAGATCGGTCTAGCCAGTCAGCCTTCAAAGGGCCAGATTAGAAGGCTGAAATCGGTTCAGTGAGTCCGCAGATTCCACCTCTGTCTTCACTGCAGATTTTTTGAACCAGGCAGGACCAGTTGGCAGGTAAAACCCAGCTCTGCCCTCTTCCTCATGCGGCTAAACCAATAACTATTGGCTTTCTGGAGCCACATTCACAGATTGCATCCACCTCTGCTGTTGTCCTGTCGCCGGATGTTTTCCTGACTTGGTGTTATCAATCAGGAGCTCTTCTTTCACCACAGTCATTTCCCTCCATCTTGGGAGCTATCTGAGTCCATTCTGATTGGTTCTTTGGCAAGCTGTTTACGTGTGTTACAGGACCCACCATGCCCTAGCATTTACTGGCGTGTCACTCCTGCAAACCTGGGAACATGTGTGACTTGTTTACTTATCACGGGGGCCTGTAGCTATTTCTGTCTGACTGCCATTTAATTGGGTGGAGCGTATGGTTTTAATTAGATGGGCCATCGCTAGTACTTCTGACACTGTGAACTCTATATTTATCTTGTCAAGTCACATAGAAACACAAAAATTTCAAGAATATTACACTATAAGTGTTTATCATATCAGCCAGTTCTACCAATCTGCCACCATCTCACTCCTTCTTTTCTGATTCTGCTTGTTTGTCCTTGTTTTTGCTTAATTTCTGAATTAAATTGAATACAAAGCAAGATATGTGGCAGTTAAGCAGCAGATATGAATCCTTGGGGTGTGATCACGGTTTGATTGTGGGTTGTATGATTCCTAGCTCCTATTGCTTCTGATTAGTGGTCAAAGAAATGCAGTCTTAACTCCCATGCTGGCTGAGCGGTCTGCTACAGTATCAGTCATCTATAACCAATAATAAAATAATAGAATAACCAATGGAAACTGTGTTAAGATGGGAAATTTGGGTATTTGGGGTTTCAAGTCTCTCATTAATGCCACTGGGTACCATAGAAATTCCTGCAGCCAAAAGTGCTTTTCAGAATTGCTGACATCAATAACATGCAATGATGTTTGTGTGTGTGTGTGCGTGTGTGTTTGTAATTATTATATTGTGAGGACCAGATTTCTCCAGAATGTGATTAAAGAGCTGCAACTCTTTACCTTGTACCTTGTTCGCCCCCCACAAGGATAACCTCAATCTTACAAAAATCTATAAAACTAAAAATGCCAAAATTCTTGTATCTCCTTTGGTTACTTATGGTTAAGGTTGGATAGGGGTTAGAGTTATCATAGTCGGAATTAGGGTTATGCCCATAAATGTGTGTGTGTGTGTGTGTGGGGGGGGGGGGGGGGGGGGGGGTAGCGTGGGACATTTCCCCCAGAACCTGATAAAAACCTTACCTTGTGGGGACATTTTTGGGTCCCCAGAAGGATAACCTCATTTGTATAAATGGATACTTTAAGTTTAGGGTAGGAGTTAAGGTTGTCATAGTTCGGATTAGGGTTATGGCCTAATGTGAATATTTGCATTTAAATGCCCCTTGACCGACTCGCTTACTTAGAACAAATGGCTGGACCACTAGTCACCAGATAATCACCAAAAATTGCCAATAATTTGGGAAAGCATATTTTCAAAAATGACAGATAATTGGAATATGTTCAATTTTATGTATTACGAATTCAAATATAACACATAAAATAACAAATAATAATAAAAATGATTTGTTGGGAAATGTACTAATCTCTACCGTAAATTCAGCAAATAAATTATGTTGTGCCGTGTGTTCTAAGTGTTGGTCATTCCAAAAATCTTCCTCAGTTAACCTATTCTACAGTTTGTTTTTTCTTTTTTCTTTGTTTTTGTACAAAGTGGGGATATTTACTTTATAACACTGGCAAATGAGGCTAAATGAATATTCATTACCACATGTAAAATTCAGCACACCTGAAACCTTCTGAACATTTTGGCCTGTGACAGATCTCAGCTCAGCTCAAATTGCTTTTTGTCATTGTCGCATGAGTGGAAACTCACAGCATTGATGCATATTTAATTTACATCCATAGTTCTTTGGCCAATCGCGTTATCTGGTTCCGTCATACCTGGGCCATACTGGTGCTGCCCAGTGCAGAGTGCCCTGAACACAATCAGGAGTGCCTCATTAATCACTGAGCAAACTTTTTTTCTGAGTAAGCTATTGTAATATATCACAAATAACTGAAATACCAGCCTGCTGCTTCCTGGGATAGCCTCCAGGCTCTCCATGACCCTGTACTCAATAAGTACTTACGGACTGGATATATCAGGCATGTATAATTATAGTTTTGAATGTTAATGTATTTAATGTATGTGAATATGCACAGTAAACAGAACATTTATTTTGCATATACGTGCATTTTCTTGAATTCAATCACAGGTGAAAGTGTATTTTATTATTTATTTTACGTATTATTTATTTATTATTAGCTGTACACTATTTGGCAGTAATTGCAATTATGCTATAAGACAGTGTTTTCCAATTTGGTCCTTGGGGACCCACAGTTCCTCCCAGCTTCCTGCCAGATCGTCCACATTTTTGCTCCCTCCCAGCTTCCTAACAGACCGTCTACATTTTTGCTCCCTCCCAGCTTCCTAACAGACCGTCTACATTTTTGCTCCCTCCCAGCTTCCTACCAGAC
>JAODKK010000025.1:3411071-3423633 GCA_026774405.1 Petrocephalus microphthalmus
AGGAATGTTGCTAGGCGCTTTTTGTTCAATAAACATGTTAAGTGCATATACTATATATTCCCTTTTTTCTTGAGTCTGTTTGCTCATGCAAAATGAAATGCGATTAATATAGATTAAAAATAAATTATATTTAATCGCGATTAATCAAAATTAATCCACAGCAACCCTGTGATTAATCTGATTAAGAATTTTAATCGTTTGACAGCACTACTTCAAATTTATGAAAGTGGTGTAAAATTCTAGAAAGACAAGAGAACCCGCAATCTTGGCCTCCCGTGGCAAGTGAGTTGATGGTCACCAGCTCAGCAAGGGAGCAGAGATAAAATTTCAGTAGTGCACTGGTCCCCTGCAATATTTTGCAATTGGTCACATGGGACCCTGGGTGATGTATTTCCATTCCCAGAATGCACTTCAGCCTTTAAAAGCTAAATGCCAATTTTGGCAATTACTGGCGGTCTCGAGCTGGGGCCCCTTAGCTAATTCAGCAGCAAAGTTGGCATGTCCAGCTTCTTGAATTTAGATGGCATCTACCTGCGTCTTAGTATACACAACATTGGTGAGCTGTTAATTAGGATGCACTCGGTGCAGTTCGTAAGTCTCACTGGACCCATTCTCCAGAAGCGTGGTGCATGCTGCCTGCAATGTACGAAACGGAATGCTGTGATTGGGAAACCCAGGGATGTTTTAATTCGGGGGTGTACCATGGGAGCTCCACTAAAACGGGGCCACAACTAACTTTGTTTAATACACTTTTATACTTTTAAACCTGGACTTGTCACAGGATTTTCCCATATTAGAAAATGACATATTATTTGTCCCATTTTTTTGCCTCTGAATTTGTCCCCCTGTCAACAATGCTTTAAATCTTAAATCATTATTTAATTGTTTTTAGTTAGCTCAGTGTGCTCCTTTAGGCATGTGTGGTGTTTTATTTTATTTAATAGGTTCCTTATTTAGCCCACTCCTGTTGTTGCTGCTGTATTTAGGTATCTAGGCATGTAGGGCAACTAAGGGGTCCTAAAAAGATTTGTTTAAATTACTCTGTCAGGCTTGTAGGAGGACTTGCCTGTGTGTGCTGTTTAATAACTGGCAAAAGTTTTGAGGGGAATGTATATATTTTTTCTAACTCCTAACGTACTTGCCTGGTGGTCTTTGATTGTCACCTCATATATGTAACATAAAAAGGTGCATCTGCTGAACTCTGTGTCCCCATAGATGGTTCTGGAAGGTATTCGAGGACCAGGCATCGAGGGCGATATCGCCATAGATGACGTCACCATTGAAGAAGGGGAATGTGGTGACCCTCCACCTAATAGTAAGTAAGATTTTTTTAGGCAAAAACTTCATGAGTCTTCATGCTGGCTCAGCATGCACATTCGCCTTTCTGGGTTAGGAACTGCATCACCGTAACCTTGCTTATGCGATGCAAAAATGGTCATCGCTTGAGAAAAAGACTGAGAAAAAGCCTGCAGTGGAAAAAAACTAGATCAAGAGAAACATTTTATACTGTTGCTACAGGTATACCAACTGAAAAGGGGGGACAGTAGTGTGGCTCAGTGTTCTAATCATTAAGTTTTCATCTGTCCCACACCAGATCTGCGGAATATGGCCCCTCCTACAGCCACCCATATATGGCAGCTATGCGTCATCCTTCTCCTGGTCCTTTTCGGCCTTCGGAGGTGACCTTCTTCTGGCAGAGGCTAAGGAAAGGATCAACCCGGCACTGGCACCAAGAAGGAGTCTGCGTACTTGGACCTTCAATTTATAATTACCAAAGATTCATCCAGTAGGATTGCTGAGGAGGCATGCGGCACACCTAGGGTACAAGGAGCAGAGAAAACACAAGAGGAATGGGGAACGGGAAAAAACCACGAAGATAAACAACACAACAATAATGAAGATTCTATTATTTTCTAAAGAAATATATGCATAGTGCGCTCCCGAAGGCTGAGATCTGGAAGGCCTTCATTGATTCATTGACTCTTTGTTCTGGAGTTGGCACGGTTCCCAGAACGGCAAATTCCATCAGAATGGCAGAGAAATGCTTGTAAAGAAGAACCTGAGAAGTCTGTAAAGCACAAGGACATGGCTGGGTGTTATTACATCAAATTAGCAGTTTTTTCTTTTTTTTTTTAAGTGAGCCTTTTTTTTCTGCTTTGATGGCCTAACGAATTATAATCAGGGTATTAGAAAAATACCTGATCTGTTACTATTGAATGCTTTAGGATTATTAATTTGCCCAGTCCTCCTATGATCACTGGAAGTATCATCACAAACCACCTAGATATGCTCTTACGCCTTTGGCTGTGAGTTTTGCTTTCTAATCATTTCCAAATCTCTCCTAAAACTTTCTCATGGCTTCCTCCTGCCTCCGTTCTCTTTCAGCCAGCAGCGTTTACTCCCCCTGTAGTCCTAAAACAGAATGTTTTGTTTACACTGGCCTCTTCTGAACCCCTAACTCCTGCCCCACTCACATACGACTCGCCAGCCATCATCCAATGATGCCGCGGCTCACGCGCCCTAGTCCGTCTGTAAGAAGGTCGCTTGGGAGTTGAGGGAAGGTGACTGTTCTCTCTAACATCCGTCCGTCGCGACTGGCCCATCCAAGGAACAGGAGCCGTTGTCTGCCATGAAACCAAGTGCCTTCAGATTTAAAGTAAAAACGTGACCCTGGAAGATCTAATAAGCCTCATCCACTGAAGGTTGCAGTGCTACCAGTGGGCTGTTTTCTACAAAATCCATGGCCCTGCGGGCAGAGCGTTTAGGTGAAGAATGGGACTGGGACGGATGGTCGATGCTGCGATAAATGCGAGGAAAGAATAACCTCCACCGACAGCCCAGCTTTAGACAATGGAATATGCGACCAAACTTCCTTGGTTCTATCGTAGACGATTTCCATACGACAGCCATGGCCTGTGAGCTTGCAACAGCCAGCAACACCCAAGCTGGGAAAAAAAAAACAAAAACAGAGAGACTCAATTCGGTGAAGTATGAATGTAGGGTCTGGATACCTGGAGCTCAATTATGGGAGAAAACTGAAAGAAAAAAATTAAACAGACAAACAAACAGTCCCTCGTAAAAGCGATGGGCACACTTTTTGAGAGCGAACCCCACCGACGACTCGAGGGCCCTAGGCGTGCTAAGAAGGGGCAGCTCTGTCACATCCCAGGACTACGGTGCGAGGAACTCCCCGCCATCGGGACCTTACGGATTGGCAGACTCGTAGAGCTCGCTTTACACCACAGTGAAATCGGGGCTCCCTGCGCCCTCCCCCGCCTCTGCCATTTCTATCCAGCTGTGTGGATTCTGACAAAATTATTTTATTACTCAAGCGAGAGTGTGACTCTGCTTTTACACAAACTGTATGACTTTGGAACTACCTGAGACCATTCATTACCTTAACCAGCTGGTTTCTGAAGACATATTGTAAGATCAGCCCTCATCTCATTGGTTATGATGATATTCAAAGACTTGTTTTTTTTCTCCTCTTTTTTTTTGTTCTGTTGACGATCTGACCTTTTAACTTCATATAACAAAAGTTTATTAACTCTTTTTGTTTCTCTTGGGAACACAAGCCCATGTTTCTTGAGACCCTCGCGTTACAAGAATATCGGAAAGATCAGAAAATGATATGCAAATAAATTTGGTGAATAAATTATTTAAACAAGAGTTCTATTAGGTAACATTTGTGAGTATTCATACAAAAAGCACAAGATGTAACAATAAACATTCAAAAGGCTTCATTTATCGCTTATTATTCAGTAGATTTTCTCACCTAAATTTAAAGTGATACCCCTACATCTTATGACAAGAACAGAAAAAAAATTTTACATCTGTGTTCAATAAAGCTTTTTTCGGGTAAGGTGTGACTTATTGCATGTGTGTTTGCTGTTTTATAATATCAAAAATATAACAAAAGCTCATGTTACAATTAGGCATTTGACTCCCACGCCGAAAACCATCACAGCTCTGTGTTTGATAGCTTTGTTTATTCTTGTGTTATGTCAGCATTAACAGATCCCCCATGAACACTTGTCTCAAGTTCGAAAGATGAAAAAAAGGATAAATTCCTACGCTGTGTCTTGCAAATTGATTCTTATTTGAATTATTTTTGTATATTTATTTTTTTAAAGCTTTTCATGTGCTGACACAGAATGAGAGCAGACCCCTTCCTCCTCGTTTAGCTGCACATAGCTACCACCAGCGAATTGATTGTGAAAGCATCCTCTCTTGCTTTTTACCGTATGGTGCTTTTTTCAGTGTAAATCAGAGCTGATGTCAATGGGTTGACAAAAAGTCTCCCCCCACGCCCTATTTGACACAGTCGTAAACCTTTTACTGACATCAGTATACAATTCAAGTCTCTACTGCTTATGATGAAATTTATATATGACATCTTCTCCCAAGATTCTAAATGATTCCCAGAATGAATTCTCTGTGGCTATAATTATCCTCTAAATCCTTTCATATATATATGTCATATATAAGCCCGATATAGACATATATATTTGTGATTTTTCTATTTTTCTCTTATGATTATAGAGTATAATTATAAATAAATACATCTAAGATGCTTACTTTCCATTATGTGTGCTTAATAGTTTATTTAACAAGTTTGTAAGGATACGAATATCACTTATTGTCCTTTCATTGTAACTCTACTGTCTTACCATGCTCAGCCATTTCTCTCTGTTAAATACATGTTAAAATGTTCACGTATAAATTGTAAAACACATGATTATGTTTCTTAAGATAATAAATAAATTGAAAAACGGGCTTTCGGACATGGTAGTCACGGAACTCGCCGCTGAAGAGCTGCAAACCCATAAGATGGGCTGACTTGTATTTATATGAAAATCTTGGGGAAATATCTTCAGTGCTACTTTAAGTCTGCCCACTTTGAAAAGAATGTCTGAACGGAGGTATTTTTGTACCATATATTTCGCTCCTCTGTGGAGGTCAGGACAACAAAGTGCTGTTGTTTTCTACTTCCTTGTATAAAACAGAAGACGGATGGATGAAATGATGGAATTTATCTGTGCTGAAATGTGCGCTGATTTAGTCATCTATACTTTTTCACGCCGTTGGACACGTCTCCTAAGAATACGTGCTAAATTGATGGATAATGAGTGGATGTTCTTGTCACCCTTGTGTGAAGGACCGATGTCTGTCCATGAGTTTGAGCATTTACTGTTGGTTTAATGTGCCCCAAGCCTATGTTGGTGTCACTTCATCATGTTGAAGGACATTTTTGCATTTATTAACTTACACTGCAATTAATGGACTGTAAAATATAAATTTTTTGGACAGCTCATCAAATACTGTGGAGATGTCCTTCCTGATCGGTTTTTAAATAAATAATTTCCTTCTGAACTGATTTTTGTTCCCATTTCCAGCATATTACAAATATTATTTTTGCAATTAGAAGTTTAAAATATTGTGCATATTTAGGGAGCGTTTAATGGCTTGATTAAAGCAGCTTACATGTGTGCGATCAGGAGCCGAACATTTTTAGAGGCAGTCAAGCAGAAGCAGAATGAGAAATCAAACAACATTTCGTATTTATTTTGTGAGGACAGATGACAACATTTCACACATGATGCCAATGTGCATTTTTTTGTGGGGGTTCAGCAGTGGCACTGATAGTAAATCAGTCATGGCAACAGTCAAAGAATGCTCACTGGAGCATTTAAAGAGAATTTAAAAGAAATACATCTGTTATATGCTTGTAAACAACCTGACCAAAACCAGTGTTACCTTGACACTGGAAACAAGGTCAGTGTGAAATCATTATAATACTGTCTTCCAAGAATGTTACCGCAATAGAAGCAATATTATTAGCTATGAAACAGCATTTCATGAAAATGCCGTTCATCTGTTGTCTTAGTTATTATTATTTTTTTTTAGGTTTTTTTTTGGTGCGTTACAGTAGATGAATAGCATTTATATTGGAGCAGAGCATTACCACAAACAAGTGACTTATCAAATCGAGGAGACGCCCGAGTCCCACTTATTTTTCACAGAGAATGTTGCACTTCCATGTGGGACACAGGACACAGAGGGATTATGTGAGACTGGCCATTTACTGTCTTACTGCTAACCAAGGGGCTTAATTAAATAGTAAATAAATTGATTGGCTTAAGCAATACAACTGACATATGACCTTTCCAGCATAACAGCTGTTTAATTACTTAATAGAATTAGTCTTTAGGTGGCAGATTCATTTGTTTATCAGTCACAGAAATTGAATATATCCCGCAACTTATTTAAGTTGATGTTTTTAGTTAACAGCAAAATAGTTTACTTTCTCAATCTTGAAGTGGTTTGGAGATATCCTTGGTAATTTTCTTGCTTTGTGTATCTACTGGCTAGGTTTCTGCCCTTGTTTGAATAGGGTCTCTCTCACAATCTTGTTGAGGCATACAGTATAGGCATTAGAGAGAAAGCCATTTAAATAATGATGCAGTGGACATTTCCACCTATGTCAAAGATGGTTATAACTTATTTACTTTAATATGTTAGTGTTGGAATAGTGCATAGTTTTGTTTCATATGAAGGTTAAAAGAATATGACCCTGTATTCAGTGCAAACTTCTACCGACGCAATAAGACGCAGCAGGAAATATCAAACACACCAGCTGAAAAAGGCTTTTAAGAAATCTACTTGTTATTATGATTGAGTTCAATTGCTGAAACTAAAAGAGTGCAGACGAGCACTAACAGCCAATCACATCGCACCAAACGGACAAAAGGGTCACAACACAAAAGAGGACGCTGTAGGTAGAGGATCAGTGGAAAGTGGCGACACCAAAAACATGCAAAAAGGTAATTACAGCATTATACTCGAAAGTTGTAATTATGTCATTATGTATTTCAGACTTATAATTACACAATTATGTGTGTACAGTGATGGCTTCATGTCAATTTCAAGCAAAGCCCCCCCTGACAGAACAGCAAAATGTTTCACTTGTGGCAGTGTTTTCATATGTCAGAGTCATTTTCTTGCCAACAGCAGGGCAATTAACACCAATTAACACTGCGGCAGAAATGTGCGGAGTGGGCGTGGGCCTTTAGCGCGCTCAGTCTCCGCCGTATGCCAAAAAGCAGAGAACTGATTCATAACAGAGAGGAGACGCTCAGCACCCCTCAGCCTAAGTAATCTGAAGGGCTAACTAAATAAATCACGGCCTGCCCAATCCCGAACCTATTTGAAAACACGACTCTTATTATGCCTGCATAATAAAATCACTTGTAAGTCGAGTTAAGGTTTGACCACTCATTGCCTCTGGTTCCTTCTGATAACAGTATTATATGGTATGTTCCTGGGCCCCTGTTTTTTTTCTGTTTTATGCTTGAAATTTATAGCTCTGAGTAACCCATTTATGCATCTTTATGGCTTTTTAACTTTTTTTCTGTTCCATATTCACTGATTTATTGTCTAGCCAGACAAATAAATCATGTCAGGAGTCCTCCCAAAGTGAAAGTGCCCTTTGATACATGGAAACACGCATGTGTTAGAAGCTCTCCTATCTGCAGGGAAACGGAATATCCCCAAGGTAATAGAGGCTCCATTCCATTGGGGTGACAGACTCATATTTTCCCACAACCATTCCTCTTTTCTTTTCCTTTATTTCCCACGGAAAATGCATTTTTCAGAGTTTGCAGCACAATTCTCAAATAATGCTAAGATTATAGTACTTATACGAAATGTATCGACTGTCAGGTGTTTCATCCAACCAAGACCTCTACAATATATTGTCAGCAGCTCAGCCTCTGGAGATACTTGAACAGAACCTTTTCTGAATAAAAATGCAGCAGTCGTTATTTAGTTTAACATTAAACGTATTTAGCGATTTGGCTCATTTGAGTGGTGGTATGTCCATGCAATTAACCTTAAATCTCCTACATTACGGCTGACACCATTTAAGACATGATATCTTCCAATTTCCTCGCTGTTTGCCATCAAAGGGCGTCATACCATTAGACATTAAAAAGTGTGTCTGACAGCCACTGCCACCTGTTTTCTGCAGTCTCACCTGGCCGTGTTGCAGGGTGTTCTGAGAAATGTCACAGAATGCTAATTCCGGGCACCTACTTGCATCAGTCTATGTAAATCCATCTTCGATGTTACGTGGCCGTCAAACTTAGCCCCCAGTGCCAGACTTCAGACCTTGGCTAAGGAATTAATTCCATTTGTCAGAAGAGCAACTGAGCATAGTTTCAGTTCTATTTAGTTTATATTCTATAAAGTTATATTTTATATTATGTTGTTTCACTGAAGTTGGAGATGAAATTCAGACATATATGTATATGTTGTCAAATACATAGTCTTATGCAAGCAACAACTCAAAATCAATGCTATCCTTTGGTTGGTATAATGTTACAGAAATTTATTCTCAACTTACAATAATTATGTATCATAAAATATAACCATTTTTACCATGTACAGTATAGTCGTGAATATCAGTTACTCATTTGAATAATATACTTTCGTGTTTTGAGAAAGGTCACCATTCACCTGCCAGCTATTTGCATAGACTATGTTTTAAAAAGCCAAATCATTGCAGCCCTTGTACCAGGTTGAGATGGGCAGGTAGCCACCATGAGTAGCCAAGTCAAAGCAAGACCTTTGCAGGTCTCCTAAAGCCAGGCAGAACTCCACATAATAAGGTGCTGGACCAGGCTAATAAACTATCTTATGGAAGGAATTACTCACAGAGAATGGATGGCACTAAAGAGGGAGGAATGCCAGAGTGAGTGCCCAGAGCCGATGGGTGGGGGCCAGTAAGAAGGGGTCATGGCTCTGAACAGAAGAGGAGAAATGCCTGCTTGACCTAGACTACAGACAGCCTCTTTGCAGCCTGTAGACTAGGGGTCTCCAAACTTATTTACAGTGATGACTTCTTCTACAAGGAAAATGATCTGGGGAGTCATGGGCAAGATTATATCTATTTGGGGGGGGGAGGGGGCACTTGTGACAGTAAAATTTGTCACTATATAGCACACTGGGACAGTGTGGCGCTCCTTGTCCAAGGCGAAAGGTAAATCCTACTTCTAAAACGTGGCTCCTTGTGCGCTAAGCTTTGGTGACCACTGTGCACGGCACTATGGAGGTCACATGCACTGTGTTACACATCATATGCATAATATGAGACAGGAGAGGGCCAAGGACAGTTCACCTGCTCCGTATAGAAAACAAGCTTGCTTTGATTGGCTGCTGCTGGCCAGTCACTGCTTTCTTCCGTGTTGCCCCGCCCCTATGTGCCAACCTGTCTTTCTATCCTTATCCCCTGCCTCTCACCAGGACAAGATCAGTGAAACTAATGGGGACAAGCAGCAGTCTTAGCTCAGCAACACCAGCTGCTATTTGCTCCAGTCTCCACTCCCCGAGAGGGCGGGATTGGACGCTGTCCCTGGTGCTGAACGTACAGGCACCACATCTGTTCCTCTTTGTATAACCCATAAACTCAGGCTCAAAAAAGTGCCTCGATTCAACAAACTCCTTGTTGCCGACATAGTGGTGATGCCTGCACACTGATTTATGAGAATATTGATGACTGATATTGATGACCTGTCTATTTGCGGGAGCCAAAAGAAACTTTGCAACACAATTCTGCTGGTGATGAGTCACTGTGATCAGCAGTCAGAGAACATGGCCAAACATCGGGGTTGTGCTTCTTGACATCAGCAGTCATGCATGGAATTAGTATTTTTACAGTAATAATTCAAAAAAGCCAAAACACCCTAGAGAGAGAGAGAGAGAGAGAGCGAGAGAGAGAGAGAGAGAGAGAGAGAGAGAATCCCTAGGGTGTGAGTCATCATAAGGAAATCAATGTCTTTTCATTATCTATGTATTTATTTATTTATTTATTTTTATTTGAACCTTGTTGTTTATTCGCTATTCATAACGAATTGCAGGACTGGGAGTACAGTAATGTCTTGGCCAGTCAAAGAAAATGTTTAAAGCTATTTATTTGAGTAGCAAGTGTATATTTGTTAGAATGCATGCAAATGAACAGGAACATGACGGACAATAAGAAGGCTTTCTCCTTTCCTCCAAAAAGCCACTGATACCTTGTTGGATGGATAGAACGTCACTTTGGTTCCCAAACCTCTCCACAGGCGCACCCGGGCCATCCCACCAACTTCCTTTAATTACTTACTAAGCTTAATTAGATAAAATAATTTGATAAGGTACTGATTAGCCAAACACAGTATGCTAGTGGTTGAGTCAACAAATATATCGTTATTATATAATATTGGATGGTTACTTGAAATCCTGGGATAACTTTAGGAGAGGAAATGACTAAGCTAACACAGTTAGACATAATATCATAGCTTTACATTAACATGAAAATCTTTTAAATGTCATTTTCTTTGACTGCCTGAGACTTTTGGACTGTACTGCACTTAAACTACGGGGAAAGGAAAGTGAATAATAGCAGAGGTAATGGGAACAGGCTCACACGGGGAGAAATCTGTGGCAATTTCACCGTTTGCCGAAATGTCACCTGCAGCACGGTTCTGCGGGGAGCTGACATTTTTGTTTTGTGCAACTGAAGGATGTCATCTAACTGGGGAGCAGGGTGATGCCCTTTGTTTTTGCGGAGCTGATTTGCAATGCGCTATGGAGGAAAATGGAGGGAAACGGGCTGCCAGACAAGGCTTTACTTCCACGCGTGGGACGCGGCTTCTAACCCCGTTTGACTGGGAGTGACTGCGTCACAGCTTAGCTTGTACCCGGGGAGCTCTGAGAGCATTTTTATTACACGTCCATGTATAAATCAAGAGCTTAGAAGCAACTGGCATAATGGCAAGAGGGATCATACAAGGATTATTGATGGTAACTCGCGCCTTAAAAAGAAAAACTTACAAGGGGCTCTCCTCTCCATTAATCTAACATTTGACATGTCTATTGAGAAAGTGAGAGAGCGATAGATAAATCAGTCTGTCATGGCTCGGCCACATTCTTCCCCGATTGTCCTTGGGCCATTTCCTGTCACCCAAATGGGCTCAATTAATAGTCTATCAGTGCAGCAGGAACGCAGAGCGAGATAAATGGGTGCATGCAGAGCAACAGTGAAATTTTGGGACGGTACCAGCCTCCTAAGTGTGGACTTCCCCTGTAGTTAAGCTCACAGGTCTAAGGGGAGAACAGTGTCCATTATAGGACTCGTGTTATTTTCATGGTTCCAGCGTGTGGTACTTAACGCGTTAGTGCTAACATCAGTTGAGTTCATTTTGTGGTAATGTGGTAAAGATTCGTTAAACATGGACAGTTTATGGTATGAATTTTATTGAAATGGAGCCCTAGGATTTGAATCAAATCTTTGACCATAGTCAGATCCTTAACCACAATATTATTCCCCACCCAAGTGTGGCTGCATGACCTCTGATTTAATATATTCCTACATGTCCTCATGCATATGCGTCATAAAGGGCAACCGACATCATTGATTTAATCACTTACCCAAAGGTTGTCACTTACCCAAGGTTATGAATGACAAAGAGAAGCATAACAATATTCTCTATGAAAAATTAAGCATGTGTCCGAGCTGATGGTTTAAAACTTGGGTCCCAGCCTGCGGTTCATACTGATGTCATTCAGAGTATTAGTTTAGGATTACTCAACACTAATACAACAAATAATTCCCAAAACTTAAGAAATATGGACACAAACTAGGTCCAATACATCATTGAGAGCAGGAGAATGTCTCAAAATAATAAATAAAATGCTTTAAATACAGAAATACTGATATTATTGTCATTATTATTATTTTCAGTCATATTTTGTCATATACACACTCCTGCCTGAAAGGCATATTTTTCCTGGTTAATACTGTGATTTTAAATATAAACTGAGAAGCTGACAATGTCTAATGAGTAGCTTTAGTAAAATCCTACATAGGACAGATAGCCCAGTAAAGCATCTATGCACAGCTTGTCAGTCCTCGGATTATCAGATCTTAAAAAAAAAAACATGTTGCTAATGACAGTGCCAATGCCTTCCATTTCTACATTGACATCTTTACAGAGTCTTAAAAAAGCAATTTGCTTAAATGACCCTTTTATTGCAATACTGCCATTTCCCATTGTGAAGAATGAGCTCTTTGAGGGGTTAGCAACAAACAGCCATTAGAAAAGCAATGATCTTGACAGGAATGATAGAACTACGGTCTTGCTTGGAAGGTAAGAACGAAAAAAAAAAAACTGCAGCTCCCCCATTAGGCTAGGATCTCAGACTTATAGCTGTGAAGCAAAATATGAAAGGATAGCTTTTATCCCGCTGCTCAGAAGTTCAGGATTTTAGACCCCGCCCCTTGAGTCATTTGGAGAAAAGTATCCAGAGCGAAACTAGCATGCAGGCTTGCAGTTTTAGGCCAATTAATCTTTGCCTATTACTTTTCTAATTCCCTGGCACTATTCTTTCAAGAAATGCTCCTACAACCTGGATGCAAACATCAAAATAAAAATCATAATGGCGCATTTGCATATACTGTTTCTGAGGTTCTCTGTGTGTCACTCTGCGTTCAGGAAGACTGATGGGGAACAATCTCCCAATG
>JAODKK010000025.1:3526156-3541008 GCA_026774405.1 Petrocephalus microphthalmus
TAATATGCGGCCCGTGAGACTTGAACTTGGACATAGTGCGGCCCACTGCAAAAAAAGGTTGAGAACCACTGATCTAGCCCATGTGGAAATGTAAACAGAGTTTAGTCAGCATATTACCATAATGACTAGCATATGCCTAAAACAATTACATGCCTGTAGTATTGGGGAAAAAATGGATATTCTACATATATAGAAAGAGCAGATGCAATATTAGCACTAGGTTTACACAAAACATGGTAGTGCTTTACATTGACTGTACCCTCAAAATGCATTAATTATGTATTCACAGAACATTCATAAGCAGCATACCTTAACATCCTAATATACTTCAACAGTACTATACCTTCATAACATAACTCTATATGATACACTATAACACAACGCTATATGATAATAAACGTTATGATCGTATAATGATATGAATTCTGTTATTAATGTAGTTTAAACCTGTTAACGACATGTGATGGATGATATTTTATACTTACATGATGCTTATGAATGCATAATGGATGCATTATGGAGGTGCAGTAAATATAAAGCTCTACCCAAAACCTAATCTTTCAATATAAAGTTATACTATTGCATGACTCTGCCTTGACAATTAATCTGTTTTCCAAAAGCACTTACACAGAAGGGGGTAGTGGTGAGCCCCAAAAACAGGATACCAGTCCCGACGCGCTGCTCAGCTATAGCAGAGAAAGTGCCACACATTTTACCACAACATTACTGCAAGCAAATGAGCGGAGACTCTTAAGTGTCAGTTTCTAACAAAGAGCTATGGGCAGGAAACTTAGCTAACACAGTGAGGGACTCAGGGCAGAGAGCTGAGTCACGCGCCCCCAGAAGATGACAGGAGACAGAGACAACATTAACTAAATCAACAGGAACCCTGATGACGGAAATGAATCAATTTAACAGCTTTCGAGGTAATTATCGAAGGAACAGAATAATTTATGCAGACGGCATTTTATTGTCTTTATTGTTGCATGTAATGAGTAAAACCTTTTTTTCCAAAATCATATTTTGAAAAATCATTTAAGTACAGTATTTCAAATGTATTTTCTGCAGCATATAGTACTGAGCATAAACAGTGTGGGTGATTCTGTCTCCAGTTCAAAACCCATGGTTGGCAGAGTGATGTCACCACTGGGCCCATAGGCAGGGCCCTTAGCCCCAATTGCTCCCAGGGCTGGCAGACCTTGCTTCTTCAGTTGTATGTTCATCCATCCATCTTTCATACTCCATGTGTCCTATGCAGGGTTGTTGGCGTCCAGAGCCTATCCAGGGAGCTACAAGCCTAAGGCCGGGAATAACCCAGGATAGTGAGCAAGCCCATAACACTCAGCCGCATGTCTTACTGGACAAAAGTGTCAACTAAATAAATGTAAACCTAAGTATTAGAAGTACATAGAATTAATCCATGGATTTACCTATCATGAAAATATTAAAATCCTAATGCATATACAGAATATAAATATACAAACATAAGATAGCTTTCTAAATATATTACCTGATAATAATTAGTGCAATTAAAAACTGAAATAAGGAACATATCACATACCGGAAAGGATTTTAATCTCTGTAAAGACATTCTTGAGACAGAACAGTGATGTCTTTGGATAAGCACATTGCATATTGAGCAACTCATGTAATACAAATCCATATACAATGTGACTCTGTACTTTGGTTGTGGAAAATTCATGCATGGGTGTATGCATGTATAAGCATTTTTACGAATGATCCTATACATTAATATTGGTCCCAAAAGAAACATTGCAAAGCCAATAAACAAACAAGTCCTGGAGAATTATTATTGGCACCCGCTGATAAAATAAGCAATATATATAAAGATTAAAATTTCCTAGAAATTGGACAATGGAAAACACTTTACACTTTATCAAATAAAAATTGTACATTATTCATACTAGAGCACTTTTTACGCACATTTTATTGTGAGAATAGCGTGTTCTCTCAGGAACATGCAGGGGAAAATTATTGGCAATCCTAAAGAATGCCTTAAATTAAACCAATAAAATCTGCAATCTTGGTGAAAAAAAAGCTCCTATTATTTGGGAACTCTTTTGTTGCATATACAGCTTCCCGGGGTAGTTAGGTAGCACACATGCTTTCAACTGAGGTGAGACTAAACGTTGTTGGCCTACATAAATTAGGTAATGATAATAAAAATTCATAGGAAAATATCATTAAGCACAATCAGGGCCTTAATCCTCCTGTGTGCCACGCCCCCTCGTCACCCTCGTGCAGAATCCCGGTGTTTCCCAGCTGTTTCCAGTCTACGTCTCATCAGTGGTGTATTTTAGCCCACATTTCAGTTTGTTTCCCCAATCCGTTCATTGATGAAGTGATGTTATGTCGTGCCGCTCCTTACCTGTGTCAATTCGGAAAGTATTCCCGACTTTTGGGCTCCCGATCCTGCTTCCCCGCTCCGCACCCGGCACCGACCATTACAGAAACAAGACAAAAGCCAACACCCCGCACTCCCCACCCACCCATCCTTCCCTTAAATTATTCTGTGTAATTCTACTCACATAAAGGTAAATCTCCTGACTATATCAGCGGTGCTCAGCTGGCGGACTCCGATCTGCATCTGGGCCAAAGCACAATTTAATCTGTATTACACAATCCACTCCCCCCACCCCTTTCTAAATATTTTTACAACACAATCACTGGCCAAAATAAAGACGTTTTAGTGTAATGAACTGTTGGAATTCTGCTTGGAAGAGGAAGCATGGACGTATTGTGTGATGGGCATAGGAAAGACCCAAGGTTTGCAGTTTCTGAGCTACACAGTTTGGAGGCATCTTGGGGATAGAATATTTCTAAAGTTCCATAGAAGAAGCCTTTCCTAAGCACATGCCACGCAATACAGTTCTGGAAGTTTGAACTTTTCGGTCATGCACACCACCGGCATATCTGTCAAAAAGGGAATACAAGGAAAAGCACCTGACACCCACTATGAAATATGCCGGTGGAATGAATTCAACTGAATACCAAGAATTATTCACCCAAAACCTGAATGCCTCTGCTAGATGGTTGAAATTTGGCCAAGGATGAACCTTTTAACAAGCTAATGACCCAGTCAATCAAAATCAACACAGAAATGGCTGCAAGAACACATAAGTTTTGCAATGGCCATCATACCCGCCAGATTTCAATCCAGTTGAAGTAAGCAGCGCAGAGGTGCAAACCTCTGAACATGAAAATGTTCTGCATTGAGGTGGAGGAAAACAAGTGTTTTCAACCTAGTTAAACGTTACAGAATTAACCTCAGTTATTCTTGCCAGGGGAGGCTTTGCAGAATATTAATCATGATGGGGTTGCCAAGATTTTTGAAACGTATGTTTTCAAGGAAGTTTGTTACAAAAGAAAAAAATAACATTAAATAATAATAATAATAATAATAATCCATCCATGCATCCATTTTCCAACCCGCTTATCCTGTTCAGGGTCGCGGGGGGTCCGGAGCCCATCCTGGAAAATAATAATAATATTAAAGGAAAATATAAGGTTTACACATTTGTTCAAGCCCAAGATATCACTCATTTTATTTGTGATAAATTTTATATATTTATGTGTTTTCATAAGGGCTGCCATTCTGGAGTTGACTGCATATCAGTTAATTTTTATCAGTTCATATTGAAATACTAAGTTTATTGTGATGAGGACAGATGTGCTCATTAAATACCATGAATGGATCTCTGTTTGTTGGGGAATGACAGCACATCGCTAGGAATAACAGAACGGAAACATGCCCATTAACGCAAGAACAAGACCCCCGGCCTTGAAACCCAAGTGAATTGAAACCTATGAATTATGCGCTGTCCGTAAATAAATCCTGCTTAATTTGTATGTACCAGCTGAGCTCTTTGGAGGGAACTGCACAGAAGCCACACCTACCTCCTCCAAGCTGTCCCCCAGGTAAAGGAATAGCAATTATCCCATATCTTTCCCCACAACTCGCTATGTTAATAAAAACCCACAAATTTATGTGTGTGCCACATAAACGTCGGATTGCAGAATTAGTCTTGGCCACAGCGTCTATTTCTTCTCGGTAATTTTTAATTTTTTTTCTCCGCTAACATTTTAAACTTCAAATGAGCAGCCATGCTTAGGGTCAAACTATGCAAGCCTGCACGTTCGTATTTAATGATGTGGTCTGAGATTCTTCATGTGTGGCTGACCAAAGGAAGCATGCACAATACTGCAGGGACATTAGGGTTTATTAATGCAAAGTACAATCCCGGTTCCTAAGCATGAAAAGGTGTGCATGCTGCATAGGTCTGCTCATTTTAGTGTTCATAAAACATTCCAGGCTATTATTTATGGTAGGATTACCCTGGGATGTCAGGATTTATCTTTGCTTATTTTACTATTTTAGCAGCTATGGTACATGTTTTGGCACAGTCCGTTTATTGGAGATAAATGTTTTTGAACTTTTTAAATCCTACCGTGCACTTTAACATTGGATGTTTAACATAATCCTGAGTGATGGGTTTTGGGGGAAGCAAGTCAGGTGCTCTCAAGTCTGGTTTTAATTGGCGGGATAAGAAACATCACGTGGTTCACGTGAAAAAAAAATCATGTCAGGTGCATCCCTGTAGAGCGAGCCCTTTCTTGCCTTTTTTTGGAGATGAGTGTTTTATAAAAATGATGCACCTTATGACTCAATGCCAGCCGACGAGTAAATTGAAGGACAGCTGTCTTCATCGCTGCCTCGCATCTCCCAAAGCCCACAAGCAGCGGTTGCAGCAGCTGGGAGATCTACAAGCAGCGTCTGTCGTGGAAAGTGCTTATTCAGTTATGTTTCTGTCACGCTCCGCCGGGCACATCTTCTGAAATTAGAGCATCTGCAAAGAGAGAGACCCTGACACCCTGCACCCTCTTCCGAGGTGAAAGCAAACGGACGGGGAATTCTGACATAAATGATGAAAATCACAGGCACAGAGGAGAAAACAGATCATAGCCTCCCACATATTGTGCTGCATCAGTGTGTCTGTGTTTTTTTTCTTCGTTTGCTGTTTCTTGGGTCAAGAGCTTAAATGGAAGTCAAACTTGGCATTTTTTTTTTGTTCTTTTTTTTTCGCGGGGTAAATAATCCCCTGGAGTATTGTGTCGAGGAGAGCAGAGGGGTTTGAATTGAATGCTGCAAGTAAGCCCACGCGAACGCTCACCATCCACAAACACCTTTCCGTCTGGCTGCAGTAGAGACACGCATTTTGCGAATGATTCGCCGCCTTTTGCTGTTATGGGTCACGGGTGAAGTGCACAGACTGGGATGATGCGGAGACGGCCGGGGATACAAGAGAAAGCAGAACTGGGAAACGAAAGATTATTCCATTCATTACGATTTAATTTAATATCAAGCACAGAAAACGTTTCAGAGATTTACGGTAATTTTCCAGGGGGGACCAAGCAAAAACACCAATAAAATGAAACCTGTTTTCTGACCTTTGCAAAGATTATGGTTGAGTTTTACTCCAGGGGAAAAAAAAAACATGGTTGTAAAATAATAAAAGCATTGGGATGTGACATATAAATAGTAAAGCAGCATCCCCATCATCCGGCCTTCTGATGCCGGAAAGTGAAGGCAGGCCTTCTGTTCCAGGCCTGCTCCAGACCTCCGGGTCCCAGCCATCGCTTCATATAAAAGCCTGGATCTCCTGTCCCGGATGAGGCGCATTTCACAATAGGGACCATTCTGCAGCTTCTGCCAAATCAGCGTTGACTCTTTTTGTTTATTACAAGGTCATAGAAAACAAAACGTACTACAATCACCGTGCAACCATTTCGATTGGATAATTTCCAGCAAGGTAAACAACCAGAAGACCTTAGCTTTTTTCCCCATGTTTACTAGCATTTCCTTTCCCCCTTTTTTTTATCAGTCTCTGCTTCTTTTTGGGTGTCGGTGAGCATTTCTGTTTCTTTGCTTAAGCACTAACTGCAATTTTGTAACGCAGCAGCTGAAGTAATTGCCCTGCAAACATCTCAAATTTCTGTTTGCTTCCGGGTTGCCTTCAAAGTTCAGCTGGTTTCTCACACGGCTCTCGGCCAATTTCTGCAGCTCAGGAATTAGACCGCCTCGTTCTGCTCGGTGTCTCTGTAACACTCAACAGTGTGTGTTGAGTCACAGCTGCTGGGGTCAGGATCGTGATGTTTGGAATACATGAGAGAGGGATTACTGCTAATACTCAGCTGGAAGCTGGTATAGATGAAGGACAGTGCAGTGGCCCCTGACTACTGGAAGAGTGTGAACAAACCTTCGAGTTCAGTCTTCTGAACTTCAATCAATCAATAAATCCAGCATTAGGGCGGTAGAAGTGTTGGTGGCAGCATGCCGAGTAGGTCGAACCAGACCTCCTCCCAGGCCATAGACTCCCACCCTTTCTTGGGGACCCACAGACATCCCCTGGGATTGTGGGCGGTGTCCTGGGGCTTTCGTCCAATGGGACACTGCTGGAACCTCTCCCTCATGAAGCAATCAGGTGGTTCCCTCTCACTCTGAAGAGTCCATCTGAAGCTGACCAAACTCCTAACCCTCTTTCAGTGAATGATCCTGGAAACCCCAAGGAGAGACTTCATTTCCACAGCTTGTATTCACAACCTGGTACGTTCTTTATCCGCAGCTCATGACCATAGAGTACGTGACAATAAGGGCGTAGCTTGACTGATAAAATGCTCCCACTTCCAGCAAACTTTTGAACGGTACTCTACAGATGGTACTGTACTGTGCCTCAAGCCAGTGAAGTTGTGCAATATTTTCATGTGTCACAAAGTAATACAAACGTATGTTGTTACGAACCATTGTATATAATGTCATATAATAGGCTTTATAGCAGCCCGTTGGTAAGTACGAGCTGTCCATAAGTTGGATGTTCTTAACCTTATTGAATTATTGTACATTTTACCACACATGCACAAGAACCTCATGATCGACAAGTGGACACGTGCATTCAGATAGTGGGCATAGATAAGCATTACTTCATATATCAGAACACCTCGGGAACCGAGTATCCAGATGCAGAGCGACGAGACAGCCGATACCAGAGACGGGTGAGTATCTGAAGAAACACACACGCAAAACCACACAGCAGAAGAAGCAGCAGAAAGTGCTCAGAGATCTGACATGACGTCCACAGACTTTCCCTCGCAATAGGGAAAGTCAAATAACCCGGGTAATCAATTAACAATGAGCAGCAGCAGTCAATATTCTGGTCTGTAACAGACTTTTATTTTGATACTGACCTTTATTTTGAATGTGGAGCGTGGGGCCACATTAGAAAAAAATGGGAGGATATATGTGTTCTGGAGTCAGTCATGGTCTTGACCGGCTGTGGGATCAGATAATACAGTTCCTGTAGCCTCTGTAGTCCTAGTCATTTCGTTTTGCAGGACCTAAACCTGATGTCACTGATATTAGTAGACTGCAAAAGGGTGACTGACCCCTTCCAAATTAAGGATTACACACGTATCAGGTTAGAGTAGTTTTCATACTTTCACATCACGTTGTCTCCCTAGACAGACTCCCTAGATCCCTAGATCAGTTCTGTCAGGTGAAAATATCCTACTGCCCCCCCCCCATAATAATGCAAAAGCATAACCATCCAGCCTCATTTCATCAGCAAATGCAAAATTGCCCAGTACTGCCTTTTTGATAAATGCCGGCCTGCAGCAGATCAGCACAGCCTACATTTAATAACTGTTGGTGTGGTGACAATTTTTGAAGCTAATTGAGCTAATTAATTGATCATCGCTGACAGCAGACCCTGAGATGAAGTGCCGCTCTGTGCTGCCAGTATTGTCGATACGTAGTGGCTATAGCTTTCATACTGTAACTATGAAGATATTTAACTGATGTAATTCTGAAAACTATTGACAGCATTTGAAATTATTATAGTCTAAATCTGAATGTACTGTATCTAAATCTAATTTCATTAATGTCTGTAAATCACTGAATAGCCAGTACTGTTACTGTGATGTAAATTAGTTAGCAAAGAACAAAAGAGGTCAGTCACATAACCACAGATTATCTGATTGCCACATTTACAAGCCATTGTAAAACCATCATAATATTGAATTACTATCGTTGCAATTTTTATAATGCTATCAAATTAAAATGCAGATTGGAAGTTACTGCAAAAATGACCATCCGGCTGCATTGTATTCTTTGAGAAATTGCCCCTGCTTATGTTAATGTGTGACGGCAGGGTGCTTTAATCAAAATCTAATTACACGGAACCCTCTGCTCCCTTCAGATGCAGAACACTGACCCCTCACCCCAAGTAGAGGACTAGCCTTCAAGTTGCTTGAAACCTCAGCCATAGTCAATCAATCCATGATGTCCATAAGTGACACATCAGAAGGTTAGGGGTACAGAAAATATGTACAATGCCTTCAAACAGCAGGAAGTACTGCGCGGAGAGACCAATCTACAGGTGAGTTATGAACAGCTTGATGTATGCTTGTCCGTTTGGGGTTGATGACCCTCATGCATCACTTAATAAAATTCTCATCTGCAAGAAGAAATCGGTCGGTCAAACAGGACCACAGTCATATCTATCCATCAACACCATCCTGTGAATGCAAAGGTAACATGCACACCCGAGTGGTAACTCCAAACACTGCCTCCAATGATTCTTTGGTTTGCATTGGCAGGCTGCTGCTTCTGATGGCGCGTGTAGTCAATGTGAAATCTATCCCAGGAAGAGGGATCAAGACCAGGAACGTGCTGGGTAGAATGTATGTAAACACTGGAGACCCGAACCATTAAGACCAGCCACAGATGAGGCGATTAATGCTGATTAACTATAATAATCAAGATGTGGGACATATTAAATGGCAAGCAAACAGCTGGTTTTAAAAGGCAATGTGTTGGACGCAGAAGAAATGGGAGTGTAAAGATTTAGCAAGGGACAAACTGTCATGGCCAGATCACTGGGTCAGAGCATCCCGAAGCCTGCAGCAGACATTTACAGATCGTATGACTGCTTCTTAGTTGTAGACACATTCTTTCAATGGGACCCACTTTGGAAGTCCTGCTAAGTTCTACCATGCGGCCTAGTCACATTTGATCAGGGTTGGGTGGATGGACCGGGGGGGGAATGGAGGTTGTTTGGGGGCGGTGAACGCTGGACAATCCGGGCCGTGGCATCAGCGTAGTCCTTCACCCGAATGCACCCTGGGGTCCCAGAATGCATCTCCCCGGCCAGGCGTGGTGGCCCAGCAGATAAGCCATGATGAATGCAGATTGTTTTCCCTCTGACAGCGTCATTAGTCTGCGGTGAGTTGGAGCGCGTGCGAGAGGCTCTCCCCCGCTGCGCCGATGAGCGATGGCTGCGTTGGCGGGGGCCCAGTCGGGTGGGGGGTGGGATTCGGGCATGGCGGTTCGTGGCGTCCCCTGACGGATGAGCGCTCCTCTGCCAGGCAGACGCGAGAGCGGCTGCGCTCTGTGCCACCTGATCTGCTTTTACCGCCGCGCCTTGCTCGCTTTGCCCCCCTCCGCCGCGCGCGCCTGGGCTCCGGCCCATGTTATCTTTTGTTCTTCCCGCGGACGACGCGGCCGGCCGTGTCTGAGCGCTTCCCGCTCCGCTGCCTCGCCGCTCCCCTGCTTTTTATCGAGCTTTCACAGCCGGCTTTTTTCATTCCCCTCCATTCTTTCAGACTCAAAGTAACACTTGCTTTGAAGGTCAATCTAACGTCGCATCTCTCTTGGCTGCCATCTGAATTTCTAATTCCTCTCTATGTTTTTATAAACCATTACTAGCTGGTACAATTTGAATGCATTACTCAGTTCTAAAAGGTTGTTGCATTAGACAGCAAGCAGGCATTTTTGCCTGTCCATTATCCTTATGACTTTAAATATCCTCCACCTCTCTACAATAGTGTAAGCTACATTTTACATAACCACTTATCTTCTGCAGGGTTTAGCCCAGGAAGCACCAGGTAGAAGGCACTTTTGCATGTTACAGGTCGCATGCACAATCGCATACTATGGCAATTTTAGCTGGCCATATCCTTCAGACGAAATCAACAGACTCTACGTCGTTCTGGCATTCCGATGTCATATGATGCGTAATCACTGCGGTGATCGCCGTTTCAGCGCTCCACCTGATGCAAACTTGCTCTAATCCCGCCCACTATCCATGATTGGCGGATTGGGGTTAGTCAGCAGGACGAATTATGCAGTTACCAGCATGCTTTGCATTGCCCTTTAAGTAATGTACATTAATATGTGTATTTGTGTATTTCTTTTAATGGTACATGTCGAAACTTTGACATATTTTCCGTGGAATGTGCGGAGTGTTGTTTAAATTGGTGGATTCCCTACCTCTGCCACTTCTAGTTATTAAACCAATTGTGGCACACTTGTAATGCCACACAAATGAGCAACTTTCAGTTTAAAAGAGCTGTCTTGGAGCACTTACCACAATGCATTTGCTCTCTGTACCTTTCTGCGCCCTCTAGGGTTGTGACATGACATGGAACAAATAAGGTGGCAGCATTGTTTTAAGCATGCGGCAGGTTTTTCTCCCTGACATGTTCAATTTTATTTTGTCTAGATGGCGTTTGATGTATAAGACCAGATTTAGAGCCATACATTTGGGCCACCAAATGAAACCCGCACAGACATCAAGGGGCAGGAATCAAAACTAAAACCATGGAGTGGTGGAGCTATAGTGCGATCCCCGGAGCCTGCATTTGTTTGGCTCTAAATTCAAATTCAAATTACACTAATTTCTGAAGAAAGCTCCCCAGGTCCCAGGAAATGCAGGGTATTATCCTTTTACTGACATACACTTTCTCCTCCCAAAGAGAGACCTCAAGGCTGGAGTCAACATACCAGCAAGAGGAAACTAGTGACACTTTTCAAAGGCAATTCTGCCTGCTCAGAGGCCTCTATATGATTTTCTATGTCAGACCTGCATATTGGCGGTATGTTGATGCGGCCTCATTGGAGCAGGCTCGAGAGTAACGAAAACAAACATTCCTAATTGTCCCCCGCCGCTGTGGACCCAGTAAGCCCTCGAACGAGGCGACTGGCACCCGTGCATGAGGAGCGTGCAGGGGATCAGCCTTAAGGCTTGAAAAATGCATGAGCCCACCATCATCCATATGCAGACAGCAGCTCTTAGCTTGCTTGTGCTGATAATTCGATTTATGCAGACTGAAAAATGTTTCAAGGCAGCACCCCTCCTCCCCTTGCCCGCCTCCTTTGACCAAACTTAACGAACCTTCCCTCAGGGACCTTGTTTGGAGCATGGCGCTGTTACCAGGCATTTATGAGTTTCAAAACTTTGCCGTTTATGTTTAAATAGTTCTCAGGCAACCAATCAGCACTCGTCGAACTTAACAAAAGTCTAATTTAAAAAGCTAGAAGCCAACAAAGAAAGTCAGCGGCTCGCACGCCTGCATTTAACCAAGATGTAATTTTACATATGGCTAACAGGGCCAATTAATCAGGCCACTCCTTTGAAATACGACATTTCATGAAATTAAAAAAAGGAATTAGCAATTAGTCCATCTGTCTCCTGTTTATCCTGGTCAGAGAAGTTGGCATTCGGTGATTGATTCTAATGCCTGGAGGAAAAGGAATTCACAGTGGTATTTTGTGGAGAAAAAACTGAATCTATTTGTGTGTGATATGCAAATTGTCATCAAGAGTCTCCTGACTTTTTTAAGGGGGAGAGGGAAAAAAAAGCATATTGGTCCAACAATAGTCAACAGAAAGCTGTTTCTAAAATTCAATTTAAATGTTTCCAGATGAAATCAGGTGAAGCCATAGTAAATTGGTTTACATCAGACAAATTTTAAATTAAAAGGATTAAAATAAATTAAATTTTGAAAATATTTCCAATGCACCTACTCTTATCACAGCAATAATTACTAATACAGTATGTATTTTTATATATATATTTCACTAATATGTTTTATTACAGTGATTTTTGTCTGTTTTCGGTATTTTGGATTACAATATACATTCCTTTTTCTCTGTCCTTTTCCCCCATGGAGAATTTACAAGCAGGAAATCACATTTACTACACAAAAGACATGTTTATCTAATTAGGGATTTAATTGTTTTTTTTTTTCCGAAACAAGCGCTGCATTGAGATGAGGCATTACCGCCCAATGGGTAATTGAGACATGATGTATATGATGAGATTTTTACAGCACAAGCCATTCCCAGATATAAGACCAGGGTTACTCAGTGTTGACGGGCAGGAGTGGAGGGAAGTACACAATACAGGGATGTGAGAACCGGAAGAATAGATGGACCAGTTTGTAAAAATCTGCTCCAGGTAACCATCCAAAGCAAACTGAAAAAACCAAGTACACCAAACAAGAACGACTCACTGAACCAGACAAGCTACCTGTACACCAGGAGTAGTGCTCAAGACTAAAGATTAAAGAAGCTATTTCAGGTCCAGAAAGTAAAAATCCAGACCAAGATTTTGTTTCAACCAACCAGCTGAGTGCCCTGTGACTGCAGCTCTTTATACACAACTGGTTGGTGAACTATCCATCGCTGGACTGTTTATATAGCAACTAGAGCTCATTAAATGCTGGTAGGTCTTGTTGTCAGGATGATACACTCCCTTCTGGAACACTGAGCCCCGGAAGCAGGTTTTACGTGGTTCATGTAACACAGCACAGCAGGTAATTTTAATCCATCCGTCCATCCATTTTCTGAAACCATTTGTCCTATTCAGGGTCGCGGGGGGTCCGGAGCCTATCCCGGAGGCTACGGGCACAAGGCAGGGAACAACCCAGGATGGGGTGCCAACCCATCGCAGGGCACTTTATGCTAAATATATTAGTTAAATGTTAATCATCAATGACAATAATATGAAACAAAATTATTTTCTGCCATTATTGACACTAAATGAGAAAATTACGTAATGATTAAATGATTAAAACATTGACAGGGATGAATTGTAACAGCATTGTAACAGTGTTTGGAAGATAAGGTAAATTTAATCAAATTTGTAATTTCTCAACAATCTTAATTCAAAGGGTCTATAAAAAGATGCTTAAGATAAATAAAATTGTTTTGCCGTTTTAATATTGGAGGTATTTTATTATCTTTTTTAGCAATGTGATAAATGGATGGATTTTTTCACCACTTCAGCTGCTTCTTCATTATTATTGACTCGAAAGCTCTATTATATCCATAAAATTGCACCTGTTCTATAATCACCACAACTCCAGGACTATCAAATGATTTTTATTGGATGCAGGAAGACGCAACCGCCTGCCCGCTCACTTTTGCCCCATTTTAACAAGACGGCCTGATTAGAAAGCCGTCTCTCCACAAATTGATGTTAGCCATTATAAACACAATTAGGCGTGATTCGATTTCGTAGAGACGGGAGCTGTTTTTTACAGGAATTTATTTGTTTATTCAGTCGAACTGGAAGGCGGAGACACGCGATCCCAAAGGACCAAGTAATCATTCCTTCACTGACCTTGTTCTCTGCCTCAGTTCAAAGCATAAAAATCTGTGGTTTTATGCATTCTATGGGGATGGGGGGATTTTGTAAGGTTTAATGTCTTCATAACATCCACCATCTGACTAAAATTTGCACACGGTGTTAAAATTTGATAAGTCTTCACTAGTAAATTAATATCTATTGTTTAAACAAAATACAGACAGTTCTTGACTAATGTAAGTTCCCTTACTTATGTCAGATATACAGTACAACCCCCCCACCCCCAAACCATTCAAAATACCCAGGTCAAAAAATACCAGTAATGCATGCTAAACAATACATATTAAATAATTGAAAAGATGAGAGTGAATTTACTTACAGTCAAATATTTTCTGCGTTAGTCTGAATTCAATTTAAGCTGGATCTACCTAAGTTGAGGACTGACTCTAGTCCGCATTCCATTTCAATTTTAGGAGCGGAGCAGTTTGATTTCCATTCCTCACTGTCAATGTGAGATATGTGGTGAACATGCCATTACATTAAGCCGCATAGATGAAGGCCGGATCATAAAACAGCAAAGATACAGCCAGTCCCTCTACTGCGATAGTTTATTAAAACTCTGGCTAAAGGCTAAGGGTGCACCACTGTATCTGACAGCTTGTGGACCTGCTCAATAATAAAATATGAACTCGGGGGTCTGGTGTTTGCTGGGCTTCCTGGTCAGACATGGCTGTGCATCAGCACTTGGGCAGAGAGTAAATAAGCAGGCAGTAAACATGCCACTCGAGCGCTCTTTGGCTGTCGGCACTGAGGTCACGCAAACAGCGATGCTGAATGGCACCACTCTTTATTCAGCCATATGAGAGTCTGTCCCCTGATATCTCAGTAACATTCTCGCTCATCTGTCACACCCAGGGTTTGCTTGACATCTATATGCGGCCTGCATGCCCCGCCTTATATAAATGCCGCCCTTGTCTTACGCCGTTCCCCAATAATACCCGTTTTTAGCATGTGCCTTTTTGTCGGTATACAAAGAGCAAGGTCAGCTGTACGAAAAACAAGGTCCGCCCATTTCCACCGCTACATGCTGATTGGAACACCAAAAATATGAGAAGAATAAAATGTGAAATACCGTATATATACAATATAAGATCAAAAATGTATGAGTGATATGCATTGCGAGGTAAGGATACAGCATTTTACACAAAAATCTAAGTGGTACTACAAAGACAGACATGGTCAGGTTTCACAGATGTAAATACTCCCATTTGAAGATTGATGGAAAGCCAGCTGGTCTTTGTGTTTCATGTTGCCAGTGCCTTGGCGGTGGAGGAGGGGCTGGCCATCGTGATACAGCCGCTGCCACCCCCCTCCCCCCCCCCTCAGTGCCCCCCCCAGTAAAAATAA
>JAODKK010000025.1:3566226-3581261 GCA_026774405.1 Petrocephalus microphthalmus
TTCATATCAGACAGTAAGAAAAAAAAAGTTATATGTCTTTTTATACAGTGTATGTAAACTTTTGGCTTCAACTGTATATGTACAAACACACACACTCACAAACACAGATGTTTGTGACCCAGCTGACTCATCCCCCCACCAGAACCTTGTGATCGCTCTCAGCAACTCACTGCTCTGTCCTTCGGTCATTGCTCACAACTTTGGGGTTACCCTGGACATGGACCTGTCCTTTTCCTCACATATTGCTAACCTTTCTCGCTCTTGTCGGTTTCTCCTGTTCAGTATCAGAAGGATACGTCCATTTCTTTCTACACAGGCTACCCAGACACTCGTTCAATCCCTCGTCATCTCCCGCCTTGACTACTGCAACTCGCTCCTAGCGGGTTTGCCACTGAGTGCCATTCGTCCTCTCCAACTGATTCAGAATGCAGCTGTTCGACTTGTTTTCAACATTCCCAGGTTCTCCCACACCACTCCTTTGTTACGGTCCCTCCACTGACTTCCTGTGGATCAGATTCAAAACACTGATGCTTGCATACAAAGCCAAAAATGGTCCAGCACCATCGTACCTAAAAGATCTCATCAATTAAATTTCAATTAAATCCACATCTCCCTCAGGTGTCTGTTTGTATATACAATCACATTTCAAGAAAATTATTTCAATTAGAATTACATGTTGTTACAATGTGCTCTTAAAAATATAGTCCCTATAAGGATAGAGCATCTCTTCAGGCTACTCACTGGATGTGTCAAATCTGATAAGTTACCATAGAAACCATTAACAGAGAGGTGCACACGTTTGGAAACCAAGGAAAATTATACTGATAAGAATGATAGCTTATTTATGAGTAGAAAGTTAATGTTTAATAAAACATTAAAACACATTAATATGCAAGTTATTAGGCTGCCAGAACTACCTGTGCGGTTACACAAAAATAATCAGCACCCACGTGACATCTGTGGACCAAGAAGATAATAGTATTTATCAAAGCAGTGATATAAATATACTGTATATACAAAACCCCTGTCTGAGCACATACTGTATATGTACATATCTTTTTATGCTTATATTTCAACCTTTATTCACCAGCATATGTACTGTGGTGTCCTGTGCATTTTTTTTAAATAATATATTTGTTTCCTTATAGTCACATAAATAGCATAGTATAAAATGACACAGAGTTCCATAAAGTCAGAAGTTTACTTTTGTTAGCTTGGAGAAATGTAACAGAGTGCAGACATTATATACATTTTGTCAGTGGTTTTCATCAGTAACGTTTATTTGTGTCCCAAATGCGGCATTTGTCAATCGGATATTATTTAATGTTGGAGGATAAAGCAGATCTATAAAAATGCTGATTAAAAATACTAATCTGGGCTGGAGTGCGTCTGCAATCTGTCACCTCGGGGGCGACCCTCTGCGTGCTGCCAGGTCATCGCAGCAGATTACTGCCACGGAGCATTCACGAGTACTCCTGACTTTCCTCCCTGAAATAGCCCAGATTGATCTAGTATCTATACCATTGCAAGCTCCCGGAGACGAGAAACCCCACGAGCCTATCTCCGCTCTACTGAAGCGGCTCACAATGGAGGTGCCGTGTTCCCATGGCGATAAGAAGAGGACACTGGATAAATGCCAGGGCTTGGCTGCTTATCACTCCCGCAGGACTCCGTCTCCTCCCAGGCCTTTGAGGGGATGAAGATTTCAATCTGACTTTCGGAATGACGGCTCATTACTGCTCAGCTCCAGGGTTGGTACGTGAGGCACGGGGTTCGGTGTTATGTGGACCTTCCACTGGCGCAAGACAACAACCTGCCCAACAAGTAGGGCTTTGGTTTGGTGCAAGATCTAGTCTTAACCGAGACTAGCAACTGGGGCTATTTTGGCAAAACATAAGCAAGTAAAACAATGTTTGGGCAACTCAGCAGTCAGTTTTTTTGCTGGATTCATCCTTAACTTTCACTAGGGTATACATTGATTTCACCATGACATGGTTAGACTGTGCTTAGCAGTACACCTAAACACAGCCTTGTTTTTAAATGTCAAAATGCATTTTTCATCCTAGGCTAGCATGTTCAGGGTGCTCCTTTTTCGTTCTTCGGTTTTGTTGTTGATAATCCGATACAGTTTTGCACATAAAGAGTCCCCCTCATGTACAGCCCATCCTGTCCTGATGTCTGGGTCAAGCTCACACTGTGGATGTGAGAGAGTTGAAATTTACTTTCCAAATGACAAGCACTGCCAGGAACCAGTGCATGAATATGCAGAATATCCAGGGTCAGAAGAAGCTTTAACCATTTACTGAACTCTGGTTCCTTCTTGTACACGGTTAATGTTTCATGTCACTTGCTGCTCAAGCTGGAGATAATATTTGTAAGTGTCAGTGTAACCCTGAAAGCCACTTTGGAAGGAAAGGCTACTCACTTCTGGTTATTTTTTAACAGTCTTGTAACAGCAAGATAAAACAGGCCAGCGTGAGACTGTTCCACATAACATTACCATACGCATTTTAGGAGGATTTAGGAGGGTTTTAGGAGGGTAATATTTCATAATGGATATATGGTATTAGAATGATTTTAATATATCATAAGATGTGTTATGTTAGCATTAAGTTACATTGACATGCGTTGCATTAAATGCAGCGGCCCACATATTAGTAATGTGACTATCTCAGCTATCTGCCCTCACGTACCATAGAAGCTGGTATTAATCAAACATGCTGCATGGTAGAGTATTAACAAAGAATAAGCTCAGCGCTCCAATCCACAGTGAGTCCCCTGCGTCCTTCTGCTGGCATAACAAGAGCGATAGTGGGCCTCACCATGTGACACGGCCTGGAGTCACAGGAAAAAAATAATAGCATTATAGGAAATCCTGACATTATGGAAGACGGGATGAATGTCAAAATCTCGCTCACCTGCCATGTACAGGGATAAAATGTAGCACCACGGGAGATAGTGTTCAGCTGTACGTGTCTCCTGCCTTGAATGTCTGTATCCTTGAATGCTTTAAGTCTGTGCAACAAACACAGCTAGAGATTTTCTTATTCTGAGTTCAAACAGGGTTTCACCCACTTCTTCCCATACATAGCCCTGAACAATAGCTAATATTTTCTGTAAAGAAAGCTTAGATGGAAGTGTTAGGAGTGAGTCAAACAGAATGGAGGCACAAAGTCCATAAGTGAGTGAAAAAGAATGGAGGCACAGAATCCAGGAGTGAGTCAAATAGAATAGAGGCACAGAGTCCTAGAAATGGTCAAGCAAAATGGAGGCCTGAGTCCAAGATATGGTCAAGCAAGATGGAGGCACAGAGTCCAATGGTTCTATTTTAATGATCTAATGCAGGGGTGGGCAATTCTGGTCCTGGAGGGCCGTGGTCCAGCACGTTTTGGTGATTTCCCTGTTCAGAAACGCCTGGTTCACCTGACAAGTTAATTGTCAGGTTTAAGTGAAAAGCTACATTTTATGTACAGTATTGGACTGTATTATAGCATATTTGAATTATACACAGTTCAGTAATTTGTACAGTACTGTAATTTGAAAAGCCTTTGAACGGTTGTACTGTATCTTGAGTCAATAAAATTCAGTAAATAGTAATATTGTCTGTTTTATTATCTTATATTCAAGTAATAAATACACAAATGCCAATTAAATTGTAATCTTCCTGAGACAATTGGTTATAACGATCATCATCTTAATAGTGATCACTATAAGTAATTCAGATAATGAACTCCAATAATTTTTTTTATGATACAGTCTAGTCCTCACTTCATATATATTGGGGCACTGAGTGCGGATGGAAGGACAAATCAACAAAGTAACACTATTTTAAACGATTTTAACCAGAATTCTTTTATTTGACAACTGTATGGATTCAGGAACATTAATTCCAGAGTGCTAGATTGTGCAGTACTCTGACCCAACACTGATTACTCTATGGAATGAGTGAACCACGTCATTGAGCTGCCTGTCACATGCCCATGGCTGTTCATTGCGACATAGTAACCTCATGCTAATCTTACATTATAATACAACTATATAAGTTCACCGTTATAACTTACAGAAATAACACATTAATAACTAGAATAAATTTGAACAAAGATAATTATAATCATGCATAACTGAGACATACAGCCCCTGAGGCTCATGGGAGCCCAAATTTGAACCAATCCTTCCAGAGCAGGTAGCATTGCCAATGCACAATATTTAATAGTAACCGTCACAGTTCACATGCAGCATATGTTTTCCACCAGTGCAAAATAGGGCCCCATGAGTGAGTCAAACAAGATGGAGGCACAGAGTCCAGGGGTAACTTAAAGGGGAGGTAAAGTTTTCATGGAGAGGCAGTGGTTAGTGCAAATTTAATAAAGTGTATTCCCTGATTTCCAGTCAAAGTGACCTTCTTCTCAGGCCTTTCACACAGTAGGGATAGTGTGTGCACAGCTGAACATAGACTGCAGTGGCTGGCTATGATGTCAAGCCCACTGGGAGGGGAGGGGGATTAGTTTGTTTTTGAAATGACTGTTTCTTTATTTTCTTATGTTTATAAGTTTATTGGTATACATTGCCCCTGGATGCAAGCCCTACCTCACACAAATGCTGTTTCGGCTGTGTTATCTGCCTTCATGGTACAGTGGCACAGGCGGGCTGCAGGGGATGCTGGGAATGGCCTTTTCATGTGTGTCCTGGCCTGTCCTCTCCTCGGCACTGTGATGCAAATCAGACCGATATACTTAAGTGCACGAGATAAATGCATGCATGAGTGTCATTTCTTTTTTTCTAACACTGATAGGGATCCATGCATTTTTCATAACCTCTTATCCAATGCAGGGTCACGGTGATCTTAGGAAGTTCAGCAAGCACACAGCAGTAAGCCGGGGACACCGTAGACTGGAAGCTGCTATAGCTCAGACATCCTCACATCAGGGCCTGTTTAGAGACACCAGTTTGTCTAAGAGTACTTTTCTGTGCTACAGCAGGAAACCTGAGATTCCACACACACTCAGGACCCCTCCCTTCCCCACCCACACACATCTACTACGGGATAGGACTCGAACCCACGGCTCTAGGTGGGTATGAGGCTACAGCGCCCCCCCACCACCACCACCACCACCACCAAGAAGCCCGAGAGCGTGATTAAACATCACTACTTCAGATATAAAAAATCTCGCAGGAAGAGCCACTCCACAGTGGCTGATTTACGGCACCCTCCCGCTGCGAGATGGAGATGGACTGAACTTATTTTGCCGACGACAGCGCGTTCTCGTGTTGATCCGCCGTTATGTGAAACTGCCCTTAAAAAGATTTATGCTGAAGATGCTACCTGCTTGACGATGTCAGTGTTTCCCTCCCGCGCGTCGTTCCAGCAGATCCGCCTGTCCACATGCTTACCCATCGTATGAACAGGCATGTTTTATAATGCCCGACGCTTATTGATTCTGCACGCGGGTCAGAGAAACAAAACCTACCAGCAGCAGCCGAATTGCTATGTTCTTCTCCTATCTATTCCTACTCAAAAACCTAGATTTTTACATTTGGAGGATGTTTTTTTATTGTTGTGATTGTTGCGTGTCGACTTGACTGGCACCTGTTTTCAAACAGCTGAGCGACTGGACCACACCGCCCACTGTTTGACACAACATTGCCTTACTGCGTGTGGCTGGTGTGGGTACAGGTGGGCGGGGTGGAGGCAGCAGGGCATGGACTGTGGAGTACAGAGATTTGTGAATTTGCGGGGAGAGACGGGGGGAACAGATTGGCACGGAGAGCTCCGATCCTTGGGTGCATCGTGGAACTCTGCTGTTGCAGGATCAGCTGATGGAGTCCATGATGATGGAGAGGAGCAGGTGTCAGAGATGGACAGGCCAGCCGGACAAAGAACTTGTGGCCCCGCGATCATGGGGGAGGCTGTAGAAATGCACAGGTGCCGGATAAAGAAGTCACACAGGATTAGTCTACTAGTAACCCCTATGCTGAGACTGTGCTGGAGACTGTGCTGGACTAAGCAAACGCAGAATCCCTTCCCAGCTGGATGTATCATAAAACTGTGCTTCAAAACTTTTATTCACAACACAATTCATTATAATTTATAATTGCCAATTTATGTTTTACCTGCTGCAGAATTGGAATAGTGCGTACAGTAAACGGAAAATGAATTTACGTGTTTTACTATGTGAGGTGGAATTGTTGATGCTGGATGTGTTTTATATGACTGATATGAGTAGCAGTGTGTAAGTTTTGGGAGTGAAGTTTTATTCTGTTTAGATTCGTATTTTATTAAACATTTGTTAAACTGCTCGACTGGTTGTGATCCCTTCCTTAACAGTGGAGAAATTGTGTTGGTATTAGAGCCCCACATGTTGCGTGTTTGTAATAAGGTTGGCATAGCTGGCAGGATCCCGGCTGCACTGCAAGGAATGGACTTGGGCCAGGCTAGTGGTATCTCTTCATCCCAGAGCAGTAGGAATCCACCTATGATGGCACAATTTGGTATGCCCTGGTTTGTTCGGGCTGCGTGGATTCCAAAGTTTGATGGTGATAAAGCAAAATAGGAAGACTGGAGGGTTCAGGTGGAGGCCATGCTGAGGGCGGATGAAACAAGCTGATTTAGTTTTGAGTGCTCCAGATGGGGATGCCAGTCGTGAGCTGCAGTTGATAAAGCTCATGAACAAGAATACTGGATGTAAAGCATAAGACCTGTTACAAAAATAACATTCGAAATCAGTTACTAAGGCACAGTTAGGGGCAAGTTTTTTTGAACGGTAGACAGTGAGTAGAAGAAACTACGCGTGCTTACTAGCATGACTTTTCTCCAGATAATGGGGAGGATCTGCTGCTTGACCAGTTGATGGTGGGCCTGCGTCCGGGTCCCCCCGAGCAGGGACTGAGCCAATTAATGCGGCGGGATGGACCCATAACGTTCTTTGCTGCCTGCACGGAATCTCGAGCCTTTGAACAGAACCTGCAAGGTGATGAAGATGGCGTGTTCTCTCAGAGAGTCACTGCCCCAACCCCAAGAAACGCTGCAACAGAGCTACAGCCACAGCTGATGGGAGAAATGAAGGAACAGATGAATTCCCTCTCTGCCTGTCTGATGGAGCCTCCAACCTCCTCCGACCTCCGAATCATTGGCTGGACTCAAAGCCGCTGGGTGGTGTCCCACGTTAGATCTGCCGAGTGGTTATTGGCAGGTAGAAATGGACCTGGTTTATTGGGTAAAGACTGTCTTTACCACTCCATTTGGTTTATATGAGTCTAATCGGATGCCCTTCGGATTATGCCATGCACCAGCCACATTTCAGAGACTGATGCAAAGTTGCCTGGGAAACCTGGTAACGGATTCACTACTGATATTGCAGACTTTATCAATATGGACTGAAGTTATAGCCTAAAAAGTGCCGCTTGTTCCAGCGTGAGGTGTTATCAGTGAGAATGGGGTGGCAACAGACCCAGCCAAGACTGCAGCAGTCCCCCAGACTGTAAAGCAGGTGAAATCTTTGTTGGTTATTACCGCCACTTCATACCCAAGTTCTCCAAGGTGGCAGCCCCACTGAATGCTTTGACACATGGTATGTATAAAAAGAGGGCTTCTGCTCTTGATTGGTCCCCTGCGTGTCAGCAGACTTTTGACTGTTTGAAGGAAGCCCAACTTAGTGCACCTATATTGGCATATGCTGATTACGCTGACCATTCCGGCTGTACACCGATGCCGGCTTGGATGGCCTGGGGCTGGTGCTGGCCCAAGTGCAAGGGGGCTAGGAGAGAGTGACCGCCTCTGCCAGCCGGAACCTGCAAGTAATGAAGGCAATGACCAGAATTACAGCTCCTTTAAGCCCTGAAGTGGGCTATGACTGGAAAGTTTAGGGACTATCTGTATGGTGTGGAATTCTCAGGGTTCACAGACAGCAACCCGCTAGGTCACAGTTGGCCAACTGCAAGTACACTATTAAATACTAACTGTCCTGCAGCCGTATGCTGTGACTCCTGACGATAATGTCCAGGGTGCCCTGTGAGATGGAACATCTCCTTCTGGGAACACTGGCAACTCCAACACAACCCTCAGCACCCTTCAGGGCCTCATGGTAGCTCCCACATTAAATTAGAATCGTCAGCTGCACCCAAGTTTGCAAGTTCCTCACACAAACTGCTTACAAACTCATTTAGAAACAGCCTGACCTTTGGAGTTTGGTCCCCTCCATAATGAAAGTAATAATAATAATAGCCCATTCTGGGTAAATCACTGCCTTGTGCATGTAGTGTCCTGGATGGACTCTGGACCTCCGTGACCCTACATAGGATAAGCGGATAAAAAAAAATTAACAGGTAGGTAATAATAATTAGATTCGCGCATGAGAAGAAGAATTTGCATGTTCACGCCACTGTGCAGGTTTCTGGCAGGTACCCTGGTATCCTGTGGAGCACCGCTCACCAGCACCCCCACCGTCAGGTACAAGCAGTGCACAGGAGGCTGAGTAGCAGCCTGCATAGCATAAACTAGAGGTGGCATGTGTTTGCTGCATCGGACACGTACGCGTGCATTTAAGAGAAGCACTCCCCCCCCAGGCTCTCAATATAAATAAGGTCAAGGACCATTGCTCTAGCACTAACATTAACTATTGTCCCTAATGATCATGTGTGTGAACTTGCCCCGAGATGGGCTGACATCCCCTCCAAGGTATATTCAGAATTCATAAGAATTTCTATTTGTTTATTTTTATTGATAGTATATTATACAGCTTTGCAGTGTTTGCACTATTTTGTTCTGCTGTTTCATTTCTACTTATTCTGCTTTTCTTAAATGATGTCCTTTGTTGTTGGTGAATGTATGCACCAGTACTGCCAAATCAAATTCCTGGTACATGCAGTGGCACCTGGCGAATGAAGCGAATTCTGAGATGGACTGGCTTCCTGTCCAGGGTGAAGCCCATCTTTATGCCCTGTGCTTGCAGGGATTGGCTTCCACTCTCTGTGACCCTCACCAGCAGAAGCAGACAGGTTGCAGAAGAAAAATGATGATTCTTTAAAGTCATCTGTTTACATGTTATACTAGTATAAATTGCCACTGGAAATACATTTTGCTTGAGGTTTGCTTTTCATTCTTAGAAACTTATACTCGGGCTTTAGGAAGCACTCAGCTTTTTCTGGGGATGTTGGTTCTTTGCCAGAATAGAATAGACTTCATATTGTATAGATGATTGTTTGCTTAGGGGTTTTAATAGACCAGAAGAAGTTGCACACGTGTGGAATTCTAGGTCTCTGTGTGGAATATGTGTGATGTTTGTATTTCTCGTAGCATTGAGCAGCCGTGCTGCCGATGGCCTTGAGCGAGCCTGTCAGAGACACGTTCCCAACTCACGCGTAACTTTCGGCTCGTTGTCTCACGGGCAGCAGACAAAGCACCGAATCCCTTCACAGTATCGATTTCCTGTATCTCCATTCTGTCCTTTCACGCCACCTTTGTCCATTCAGGGAAGTTTCCTCGACATTTTCCATTTAAAAGGGGGGGCAAAGTTTAAACTAACAGCATTATGGATAATCTCCTAAGTCCTTAATAGGCTTTAAAGGTGCGATTGACAGTTTAGTACCCGTGACAGCAGCTCATTATGTCTTATTGTTCACGCTCTGACCAAAGAAGAAACAAAACAAAACGGCTTTTTTTTTTCAGTAACCTGGAAGCAAATGCATTACTGAGGAAGGTCATCACAGGGCTAGTAAGAATCACTCTGACTGGGACACCTTCACACCTATAGACAGTCATCCAAGTGGATGGGTGGCAATAAAACAGTAGTTTTCATGGGGGGATGAAAATATGCAATCTCCACAAATTTGCAGGTATTTTAGAAACTGCAGTGCATCACTCACTATCAGGGAAAACATACCGATTCCTACCTTTGAGGGTACAATTACCTGTCACTGGGGCCATACCCTCAAGGGTCTGCCAAATCTACCCTAGCTGTAGGTAAATGTACCTTTTAGTCTAATTTAAGATACAGAATTCAGAAACATTTTCTTTTGTTACCATTGGGAGAGCACTAATAAACGGCTGCGCCCTGCTTTCTGACAGCATAGCAGTCAGGGTGCTTCTCTCTCCCTAGCCTCTAAAACATAGCAGCATGCCTCCAAATTAGTCTTTCTGAAGGTATACTGAGGTGTCAGCCTAAAACCAGCAGGCACAATCCTCTGAAGGATACCTCCCACACACCAATGCATAAAATATGCATCAACCGCATCAGATGACCACAGCTAGTACAGTGAAAATTTCTTTGTTTTTTTTTTTGTTCCCCCATAGGTTGGGGATTGACCTGGTCGAGGTTCAGGAATGCATTTGCTCCTCTTTACACCCATGCGTGACTTACGTATATAAAGAATTATACTGTTTTACTGCCTCAAGCAAAGACCATTGGAGGCTTCAGATTTTTGATTCCATTTTCACCCATCTGCAGCAGTTGGTTCAGTCTACTGATGTTAGTCCTAGAAAGAAAAAAAGCATACAAAAAAATACAAAGCTAATGGGTATACGTGCTGGCTCACCTTCCCTCAAGGTGGATCAGAGCTGGTGAAATATTCAGCACTTTATAAATCTCTTTCACTGTGCTCATTGTCTCATTTAGGCAAGGTGCACGGTTGGAGTTATTCTGAGGAAAGAGTGAGATTTAACATCAATCTTCCAGCCCTGGACAGGGTGCTTGTCCACTCCTACACTCTCATACTGAGGGCAATTCAGAGGCAGTGCTTGGCCTAATCGCCAGTCTTTTGTTGGCTCGCTGGCGTTCAGACATTCCACATGCCTGCCTGCAGGTGTCCCCACCTGCCTCTCCCTCCCAGTCATGCTGCCACACCAGGTCCTGCGGGGGCTTCCGTAAGCCCCTCACCATCCCATCTCGTATTGTTGCGTGTCTGTTCCACACTTGCTGATGTACCTTCCTTATCCCCTGCCACCTTTTGGGTAAACCACTTGGAGGTCCTTATACAAGGAAGCCCCCTGCCCGGCCACCAGCCTGCCTGCGTTTCTGCCTGCCTGCGCCTCCCCACCTGCTCGCCGTCTGCCTCACCTGCCCATCTGCCTGTCTGACTGCCTACCTGCCTGCCTGCTCCATTACTCGCCTGCCTACCTGTGCCGTCCGACCATCTGCCTGAATTCATTTCAGACTAAATTACATGCAGTTGTAGAGCCCCGTGCCGGCCAAAGCAGGATGGGCTTCCTGGTTCCTCCCGAGGTGTCTTCCTCTCTCTGAATGAGTGTTTCTTTGTCACTGTCGCCTCAGGCTGGGTCCCTGGGGACCTTAGGCCTGGCACTCCATAACGTGCTTTGTGACAATGGTCCTAGTTAAAAGCACGATATTAAATAAAACTGAACTCTTTGCAAACACAGCACTCACATCCAAACTCCACACATGTAGGGCCAAGGCAGGAACCAACCTCACTGCCCTGAAGGTGTGAGGTTACAGCACTGCCCCTGATAACAATGTTTTGTTCTTGGGATGTTTATCAAACGTTACGATTAAGGTATGGAAACATTCAAAGGGTTCAGTTTTCCTGAGGTTCCCATGATTATGTGTATGAGTATGCACATATAGCTCTGGAAAAAATTAAGAGACCACAGCAAAATTTTCAGTTTCACTCATTTCTCAATTTATAGGTATGCTTCTATGTAAAGTATGCTTTTTTTTTTGCAAACTTCAGCCTGACTCTTCACTGTTTCTCATTGATGAAGGGCTTCTTCCTTGCATGATGGATCTTCAGTCCTGCTTCTAGGATCCTGTTAAGAACTGTCCTAGCTGTGCGTTTCACACCACTTAGTGTTTCCCATTCCTGCTGAAGGTCACTTGAGGTCATCCTCCGACTTATGAGGCACTGCTGGATAAGATGACGGTCGTCTCTGGCATTAGAAAGTCGCTTCCGCCCTCTACCTGGCTGGTTTCTGGTCGTTCCCAGTGTCTCCTGCTTTGTTCTTGTGTACTGCTGTCTTAGAAACCATGATCCTGGAATCAGCCTGCCACCCAATGTATGCTTCTGCCAGCAGAAATGGGATTAAAGCAGGATTTAAAAATTGGGATTTTCAAAAAAAACATTGAGTGGTCTCTTAATTTTTCCCAGAGCTGTATAGTACTTTTATAAAATAGGATCTTATTATAATTCCGTTAAGCTTTGAGAAGACCTTCACATAACGTCACATAAAGTTCTGGGGTCATTCCCATACCCACCCAATAACATCCTGTATATATTACCATATAACCATAGTAACATTTAGCTATTGGGTAGCCATCATAGGACAGGACCTTTACGTTCACAGCTACTGCTTTACAGACCAGATTATCTCATACTAGTGCTATGGACTTTTGTTCCTGTGACCTCATATCAGAAAATCAATTATGATAAATTGAGCAGATAATTGGTTCACTTTAAAGCAAAAAATAGACTACTGCTTCAGATCATTTGTGAAGGACTTGACAATTAAAGCAATGTTTACAGAAATGTACCCTTGACTATTGTTCCAAACAAAGTTATTTTTAGTAGAGAAATTGGCTTATTAGTTTCTAACAAGAACATCGGTCATAACTACAGACCACAGGCTTTGTGGTGAATAGGAGGGATCACTGCCCTGTAAAGCAGTAATTGCAAAACCATACTGATAATAATTAAAATGATACATGTATGGGGCATAAGACTCCACAAAAATGGTTCTCCACAGAAATGGAGCTAAATTACTACATTTTATGTGTATGTGTGATCCTGTGATAGACTGGCATCTAGACTCCAGGCTCAATACCACTCTAAGTATTATGACTGGATGGATTTCAACATTTCAATATCAAGGGGCCTTCCTTCAAAGGCACAAGAAAAGGTATGGTTAAGGAATCCATGAGGGCATATTATGCAGCTTCAAGAGGTGTGGGCCCTTGAATTGTTGGAGGGACCTGTAGTTTCCGTGAATGTCATACTTAACCCCAATCACTCCAGCTGTATAAATCCACAAAACTGTCATTTGGCTTCTATTCTACTGCTGACTTCCAGCTTACAGCACATCACTGACTACCGGACCACCACCAGTACCATCGGCTCCATAGACAGTCTGCCGAATGGTCTCAACACCTTCTACACCCGTTTTGAGACCGCCGGGCACAGCACAGAGAAGAGGCACACACACACCTGGACCACCCAACCCCCTCTCCTCCCCCAATGGTCTCACCCGGTCAGGTACACAGAGCACTGAGGAAGATTGATCCCTGCAAGGCAGCAGGACCAGACACCATCCCTGGGTGGGCCCTTAGAGCATGTGCCAGTCAGCTGGCTGATGTTCTTCTCTATTGATCTTCAACCTCTCCCACAGCGTTCCATCCTGCTTTAAGACCACGATTATCGTCCCCCTTACTAAAACGGACCTGCCCACCTGCCTGAATGATTACAGGCCAGTAGCACTCACTTCGATCATCATGAGAGAGTGGTGCTGGCCCACATTCAGAGCAGTATACTGGACACCCTGGACCCCCTACAGTATGCCTTCCGGCCCAACAGGTCCACTTCAGATGCTATCGCTGCTGCATTTTACTATTCCCTCTCCCACCTGGAGAATAAAGACTCCAACATCAGGATGCTCTTTGTTGACTATAGCTCCGCCCTTAATACGGTTATCCCCCACAAACTCACCTACAAACTGTCTACACTTGGCTTACACCCCACCCTCTCTGTCTGGCTCCTAGACATTCTGACTGGCAGGCCCCAGTCTGTTAGGATTGGCAATAGGATCTCAGCAAGCATCATCACAAACACAGGCACTCCACAGGGGTGCGTCCTCAGCCCCATCCTCTACACCCTGTACACCCACGACTGTGTCGTCTCCCACAAGGGGAACATCATCCTAAAGTTCGCAAACAAGTGATACCACAGTGATAGCACGCATCACTGGAGGGGACGAGGCGGCCTACAGGAGGGAAGTGGCCAGTCTAGTGCCATGCTGTGAGGACAACAGCCTCACCCTCAACACGGACAAAATGAAGGAGAGGATACCTCAGGGGCCACTGTTCATCAGGGCACTTGATGTGGAGAGGGTGAGCAGCTTTAAATACCTATGAGAACCTCACCTGGACACCCAACACCACACAGAGGTTAGGAGGCCTCAACAGCAGCTGTACTTTTTGAGGAGGCTGAGGAAGTTTGGTATGTCGTCCAAAATCCTCAGTAACTTCTACAGCTGCATTGTTGAGAGCATCCTGCATCCTGCAACCAACTGCGTCACCGTGTGGTACGGCAGCACTACTTCTATGGATCGCAAATGCCTGCAGAGAGTGGAGACGACTGCGGAGGAGATCACCAGGACTCCACCTTTCTGCAGAGCATCTATGACCGCAGAGTCCACAGGAGGGCTGTCTCCATCCTCAAGGACCCCACCCACCCCCAACACGGACTGTTCACACTTCTTCCCTCAGGCTGGAGGTACAGAAGTATGAAATACAGGACTTCCAGGCTAAAGAACTCTTTCTTCCCCACTGCCATTAAACTCCTAAACAACTGACAGGAGTTTATAATCACGGCCTACCTCAGGGGTGGCCAATACGTCGATCGAGGTCGACCAGTATATCGCGAAGGTAGTGTGGGTAGATAAAAGAGGTGGGCAGAAAAACTGTGATCCTCCCTTTGGCATTCGCCAATTGATTGATGTACTGTAAAGCGTAGCCAGTCTGCTGTTGCTTAAAACTTTGTTACATTAGGTTACCATAACAATTACTTAGATCCCATCTCTTCTAACGTATTGCAAAGAACACATGGGTCACCACGCAAAAAACAAGAATGTATTGCTAATGCAAAACTCCAGCAACATGACCCAGCTAGCCTTCCAATTTATATCTACTAAAAAAAGGGATATAAAAAATGAGTGGAGGAGCCGGATCAAGTAAGAAACCATAAATGTATTGGATTGTATTGTGCTATGAGGGTCCATGGAGTGATGCAAGGCTTGCCAACATATACTCAGTATACTCAGTGTGTGTGTCTGTAAATATACTCTATACTCAGTGTGTGTGTCTGTAAATATACTC